>WEIV01024831.1:0-15748 GCA_013390005.1 Calyptomena viridis
CAAGACACTGCATTGTGGTTGGTGAACCTCTCACTAAGTGGGCACCATGGATATCATCATCATTTGGTTATACTTATTTCCTTTGAGACATGTTTGCTTAGTTAAAATTACATAGTTTTAAATGTGTGCACTCAATGAGAAAGAAGTGTATTGTACCACACTGCCAAAATGCAATTCCCTTTCTCTAATCCATTTGGAAAATATTTAACTTCATTTCAACATGCAATTAGATTAGGTTCCTATTGGACTATTAAAATCTTCAGAATAACCATCCATCTAAAGCTATTCCACAGTCTGAATACTTGTATATTCTATTTTTATGAAATGTATTTGGTAAGAACCCAAATAGCTTTTAATTTTTTTATGTAACTGCCAAATCATAATACAGTAGGTCAGAGAATGCTTGAAGCAAAATATAATCCATTATATATACACTCTTTTATTTTCCCCTTTTCTCTTACATGCCTGAGTAATAGAAGGGCACAAGCAATTTCACATGCTTTTCTGCATCACAGGATTTAGTCAGAATTAGCTCACTGAAATAGTTTATTTCCATACTCATATGGATTAATGATGGAAGGAAAGGTAAAATATCTAAAATATCTAAACTAGACCGGACAAAACAAGTACCTTGTGTAGCTCATTGTAGAGGGAGGAAGATATTTTCTAAACAATTTAAAATGTATTTTAACATTACTACAGAATCGCAGAATATTCTGAGTTGGAAGGGACCCACAAGGATAAAGTCCAACTCTTCATACATCAATGTATGAGTTTCTGAATACATACACTCAGTGTTATGTCTCTAAAATATATTAAGTGGCACTAGTAACAACTGCTAACTCGATAATACTGATGTGTGTAACCCAAGGAAGAGACAGGAGAGTATGAATCTATGTGTTTCTATTGCTGGCTTGTAGAAGTCATCATGCAGCAACCCGGTTCCTCTTGTGGGCTTAAAAACTGTTGTTTTCATCTCCGCATTCTCATCCTCTGGATGTTGTCAGAGTTGTTTTCAAAGACTGTTGCTTCTTACAGCTCTGCTCTTGATTCAGCAAATATTGGGAAAATAAGGTCCCAAGGCGACCCTCAGGATAATGATCATCCTCTACTCAGTAAAATGAACCAGAGTTCATATACCAGTTTCAAATGTGGGAACACATATGAGAAAGGACATGAACTGATGAAAAATCACAGAACCATAAAATGCTTTGCACTGGAAGGGACCTTAAAGAACATCTAATTTCAAACGTTTCTGTCGGCAGGAATAAAATGAGAAAGCAATCCTGTATTTGCTGAAATGTAACACTCCTTTTGTAGAGAACAGGCAGTTCTACTCCAGTGTTTGGTACAGAAAAGTCTGAGCTACACAAATTTTACTGTATGCAGTGACCGTGTCCTACACACCTCTCCCATTTCCAATTGATATGACATTCATTTTTAAAATTATAAGAATATGCATCAAAATAAAAAAAGGCATTGTAGGAGTCAGAGGAAGTTCAAAGTGAATTGCTGCTATGGACTTCAATGCAGTTAATTTTCCTTGGCAGACACTTAGGTAGAATGGCAATCAGATAACAAACACAAGTGAAAACAAAACGATACTCTGTGCACTCTGGTTGTACACTGCTGCCAATCTTCTGAACCTACTGAGACGTGCAACTAAACCAGAGGATCATGAAGCATGAAAGCTGCAAAAGCTGATGTTATACACAAAGATCTTGCTAAGTGAGCCCTTAATTATTAATATTATGTAGATACGCTATATGATTTTAAGACTATAACATTAAATAACTACCCAAGAAAGTGCTGAAACTGGTGTGTTACTTAAAAAATACAAAATACAACCCAGAACATGAAAACAAGAGGGACTATACCATTCCGGATTATTCATCTGTGAATTTGGATGTTTGAAATCACTAACCTCAAACTCAGTTTTTATTGAATACTGAAAGTAGCTACATAATCTGAAGCTAAAGCACTGAACATAGGTGCATAGAAATAACACAATTTTATGTTACATAACTAAAATCATCATACACCAAGGGACAAACTATTTAATGTAGCAGAAGATCATGTATTAAATTTCTTGCCAAAACCAATAACATTTAAGATCCTCAGTGACTTAGACATCTATAACATTACTTATGACTTGCAATAGGACAGCTAAATTGAAGAGAAAAAGCAGAAAAACAAGCTCTCTTTCAGGAGGATTTCTACATGGAAAACCAAGCTTAAAATCAAATCACATCTTTTGTTTCCTCAATCCAGATAGTTATCAAGCATACCGCACCTTCCAACTTCCTTGTAAGTTGTTGTAGCAACCACTGCTATGTGTACACCGATTTTACTAACAGTTTTTGTAACAGTATTTAACAGACAATTCTTTAAATAATCAATTTTGGTTTGATACAGAACACATAATAATTTAGTTTTGGTTTATGTCTATAATATGAGCAATTTAAAAAAAAAAATCAGCTTTTCAGAAGGGGCTTCTACAGAAGATTGACAACCCTAATTTTAAAACTTGACAGTGCTCTCCTTCAGCTTCCCACACAAACAAGCACAGAAATTAAAAAGAAGCCATTGCAAATCAGAACCACCATTATCTGACAATTTTTAGCTTTGCATAATAAGTTGATTCATAAAGACATTATACCAAAAATACACAAATCACTACCAGAATAGCTATTTGCTGTCGGTCTTCTTGGTCATAAAAGTAGAGTAGTCAAGAATATTTGCAACATGCAGTCTGAGCTGCCATGTCAGTATTAAAAATTCTCCCATTAGGTATACAACTCAAAAACTAAACAGAGATAATTTAAACCATCAAATTTTGCAGCTGTTTCAGATTTCAGACATCATGCACCAATAATACATCTAAACACATACATTTAAAATTTCTAGTTAACTTTCAGGTCAGATCCTGAGTCTATTTTAGGAATATCAATCCCACATTCAAAAGGGTAATTATGCTTCATGTAAACATTCTCAAGACAGAAACACATCCCAGACAGGCACAGCTTTGGTCTCACAGTGCAAAGGTGAGTGGTACACCAAAACCACCTGCGAATGGTGTATGCCTGTATTTCACATTTCCCTTCAGCACTCCAGAAGCAAAGACCAAGAGAAAAAATTTTCCCTAGATACAGAGTGCATCTGTTCTGTGTATACACATCAAACTTCCCAGTCCAGGGGCATTAACTACATGTGCAGAGCTTTTACAACCTGCTCACCCTGAACATTAGGCTTCTTGCTACATCACTTATGTACTCCTTCAGCAGTATTTGTGTAGCCCCTATAGTAACTTCATACCTGTAGCAATAACCACATAAATGGTAGCAGCATATGACTTTGAATCAACATTAATACTGTCAACCAAGCTAAGTAGTTCAGTGGTATTTTAAAAGGTGCGACTACAATTTAGGCATACCTTAAAACGAATATTTAAGATATTCCTCACTCTACAGCTATTAAGCTTCAGAAAATCCAAGCAATGTAACTACCCAGCAAATAAAACCTTATTACTGATGGGATTTAACACAAAATTTGCATAACCACTAATAAAAGCTACCGCAGTAAGCAATCTTCATGCATTGTCAACAAGAAGTCTGCTTCAGAAGAACTGATAGGAAGTTCTGCAGTTTACTTGATCTTTTAAAGGGAAAATCTCTTTTGTACAATCCCACATTGTACTGGCACACACACAATCATTTCTTGTGCACAAAGACCACTTTTTGTAAAGGTGTGAGGAGTTAGAAAGAAAAATAAGCAGAGCACTAAAAATCTGATTACAAGCATGGAACCACACACAGAGAGTGCTCTGCGCAGACAGATCCAAAACATGAACAAGGACAAAAAGACAATGATGTATCTACTTTTAGTCTATCTCAGTCTCTCAAAGATAAAGTATATAAAAATACCAGTACTGACCATCATTCAATTGAACCCAAAAAGCTCTCTTCACAGCAGACTATGAGACACTGAGCAGTTGCACAGTGAGAGGCAGTCAATCCTGGAATTACATATGCTTTCATCAGGTTCCCTGAATACAGACAGTACTTATCAAATGGGGCACTCTCTCAGGACTTTAGAGCCTTACCTAATCTATGCTGATAGAAGGGGAGATGAGCTTAGAACACAGGGGCAACAATCAGTTTTTCAAACTCCCTGTGTTAAAACTACCTGTCTGTCATAGTTACAGGGGCTGGGACTGGTTTATCACTCTAAGGGTATAACCAAAAACTGTATATTCTATACCCTCTATGTCATCCCTGATGGGCTGTTAATGATAAGTCATTGGTAACAGCTGCCCAGAGCAACTTCACACCTCAGGCCACTCAGAACACTATGCATGCTCAACTCTTGTCAGCCTCCCTCTCACAACCACACTCCTCAAGTCCCTCACCATTTGCTAGTCCTCTGAATGGTCTTTCTTCAATTCTTCCATCTACCTCTTGAAGTGCAGTGCCTCCAAAACTGAATGGAGTATTCCAGACAGCCTCACAGGTAAGTAAATAGAGGGGATAAAAATTGTCCTTGAGGTGCTGCTAATAGTGCAGCCCAGTGCCTTATTTACCTTATTTGCAGTTACAGCACGTTTAAGGCTCTTGCTCAATTCAACATAACATATGGGGTTAATTTGCACCAGGTGATCTCCCTGGATTCAAGCTCTACCACCTAGCATGTCAAACAGCTTGATTTAGCAGATCTGCAAATACACTGTTGTGGTTTTAAGTAGTCAGAGTTTTTTATTAGCTGGGAGGGCTATGAGAGAGGCTTCTTTAAGAAGCTGCTGGAAATGTCTCAGCTCTGAGCTAGCCAAGGTCAGCTGGTAATGCCTCTGTGATAACATATTTAAGAAAGGAGAAAAAAAAAAAACCTAGGCAGAACATCATGGCTACTTAAGAGAGAGGAGAGTGGGAAGTTTGATTAACACCAAGGTCAGAGAGAAAGAGAAGATGCCTTAAACACTGGAATAGGGCCCCAGCAACCCATGGGGGACCATAGGAAGCGAAGATTCACCTCCAAACCCATGGGAGACTGGAAGATTTCATGCTGGAGCAGATAAGTGCTGGAAAAAGAGAGGCTGTGATCCTGTGGGATGTTTGATGCCTGTGTCTGGAGCAGGGCCTGATAGACTCCTGTAGGATGTGGGAAGAAGAGACCCACGCTGGAGACGACCAGTGGCCCGTAAGAACCTACACTGAAGCAGCCAAGCAGCACNACAAAGTGCCTCTTCCTTCATGACCCAGCTGTTCATGAAAACCTAACAGTGTCAGCCTCAGCATCATTCCCTAGAGGATGCTGCTTGTTCAGGATCACCAATTGGATGTAAAGCACCATGAACCTTTCAGCAGATAATTTTCAACCCATCCAAAATTCCACTTGCCTAGCCCATACTACTTTAGCTTCCAAACTCCTATGGAAGACATTGACAAAAGCACTACCGAGTTCAAGGGATCTACTGTTTGCCCTCACCCCTAGAGTAAGTTGTTTAAGCCAAAGAACCAATAAGGTGAGTCAAGAACAATTTGCCCTTGCTAAACCTATACTGTCCATTTCTGGTTGTCTTCATGTGTTTGGAATGGCTTCATGTGTTTGGAAATGAGAATATACTCCATAATGTTTCCAGGTCACAAGATGAAGCTGTGCAGCCCATAGTTGCCAGATGCTCCTTCTTGTCTTTCTTAGAGATGGATAAAATACCAACATTTTCTCTTTCATTGAGGACCTCGCCTAACTCCAGGCTTTTTGTAATGGTCTCACATCTTCCAGCTCTTTCAGTGTTCTCAGCAGCTCCCATTCAATCCCACTTTTCTGGATATATCCAGCTTCTGCAAGTGGCCACTAACTTATTGTTCTCCAGATGTTGGTTGTGCCTCTCAAAAAAATGCTGGCATATATAGAGGCAGGGGAACAGACTTTTCCTGAGGCAAATAAAGCATTTAGTGCTTCCATTTTTCTTTATCATCATATACTAGCTTGCCTCTTCTATTCATCGATGATTTTACACCTTTCCCAAACTTGCCTTTGCTATCAGTCTGCTTTAAGAATCCGTTCTTATTATTTTAGCCAGTTTTGGCTCTAACCAACCTTAATATTTTTTCTTCTTGATTATATTCCTATGTGACCAAGCTATGATTTTGTACTCCCCCTCTGTTACCTGTCCTTGGTTTAGCGTGCTCTACTTTTTGCATGCCTTTCTAAGTTTCACTTCCCGAAGCAGTTACTTGTCAAGTGGGTCTTATTTAAAAGTCCCTAATCTTCTTGCAGAATAGGATTATTTTTTTCCTGCGCTCTCAGTAAATGTTCACATTAAAATCAAGCTTTATATGAGAGGACTGAGGAGCCTGCCAGACACCTGTCCTTCTTACCTCTGCCCCCATGGCCCAACAGTCACCTTCAATCTGCTGAAGGCTTTTCCTGGCTGCTTCACTGAGGCCTGTCTAGATGAGCTGCCAAGGAAGCAGTCAGAAAGCCAGATAAGATGTGGCAGCCTCTCTGCAACACCATGGATCCAGGCTCCAATCAAGCAGCAGCCCTCCCTAGATGACCAATCTGGCTGGCAAACAGAAGGCCCTGTCCCACAGAGGGTAAAGTCACAAGCCACTGACGCTTGTCACTGCATCTTCATAGGATGTGTCTGAAGCAGTGAGGCAAGGTGTCCAGCCTGCAGAGATCACCCATACCCCTCTGCTGATGAAGCCCAGGCAAACAGCCATGAACAGAGACAGTGCCTTCTGTGTGTGCATCTGCCAACCTTTCCCAAGTCCAATACTTAAAAACTGGTAGGGGTCACCTACCAAGGTTAATTTGATCTGATAGCTGGGAGAGAGAGAGAGACAGAGACAGAGTGTGAGCACTGCAACCTGGGGCTAATCCAGCCCTGCATGGGCACCGGCTGGCCAGCCACATGGCACCTGCCTGGGGCCACAGGCAAGCGCCTACTGCCCTTCTGCTTCCCGAGTGGGTCAAAGACAAGTTCTGGGGAAGGGATCATAGGTCCCCTTGGCTAAAGGCTGCAGTAGACTATTTCAGGACCTCTGAGATCACCACCCATCTGGCCAGCTTGAAACACATTCGACAGTGAGTTAAAATGTGTGACAGGCACAGAAAGAAGCAGCAAAGTTATATAAGCTTTTTTTTTTTTTCCCTTTGGAAATCAGGTTAAGAAGTCACCCCTACACATGCAATGTGTCCTCCATATCAGCAAACTAGTTTTGCCAAATCCCACTTTTCAATTAAGGTATTTATTTCACTCACCAAACATGAATACCATCCTGATTTCCTTCTCCATTCCTGCTTGACACCATTGAGACCATGCAGTCAGAATATGCTCTTTTTGCTTCTACATGATGGAGGAAAGATACAGAGTGTCTCCACAGCACATGATTTTTCTAATCCCCTTCTTCCAATATACTGCTTTAAAAAGAATCAGAATTTGGTTTATCCCTAAACACAGAAGATGAAGCAGGTGCTAAAATTCCAAGCCTTACTGTTGGATAGTTCCATCAAGAGATAATATAAATGGCTCAACGGGATTAAAATGAGGGTTATTTCAGATTTGCTACCATAAAGTTGAAAATGTGGATTTACAGAATATAGAATATTTTCCCCACATTAGAAAATCAACAAAAATTAATTTAGTACTACCCACTACCAAGCCTAAATGGTTAGACAGCCCACTATACGGAAAAATAACATTCCTTAAAGTCATCCAAGATATAATTTATGGGAAAAAGAAGAAACAAAAATTAAAACCAAAAAAGCTCTAGTCATATCTACCAATTTGCATTTTAGTTGTAATGTAGTAGAAACAAATCTAACATAGGCCTTTGTGGGATTTAGGCAACTAATGAAATATAAGCAAATTACATGAATTTTTCCCCCCTCAACAGCTATGATTTAGATAACATAAAGAAAACACCAAAGAGTGTTAATAAAAACAGAAATGAAAGCCTGCAGGCTCAAGTCAGGTTGTTGTATGCAATCCTTCTCATAAATAAAAACCAAGAATCACTAATTACTTTTCCTTCAGTACTCATTATTACATATGTCATGCTTGCTAAAGTCCTAGCTAATAGTTGAAGGTTCAGGGTCATAAGTCCTGACACGTTGGTTATTGCTAGTCAATGACTGAGACTTAGTTTTAATAGATGTCACAAAGCTAACTTCAATCAAGACACTCCTTTTAAGTCACCACAAAAGGCCTTTCTGTTGCTGAAACCAGAAAAGAATCTTATGAGAAATGGAAGGCCGCAGCACAATATATTTGGGTGAGGGGAAGAACATACACCAACCTGTCACTGCCACAGAAGTGAACATGAAACATGTTACTCCTGACAAGTCTAACTGTCAAACTGCAACTCACCATTCAGTGTTAGGAGAGGTTAAACTCCTTGCCCTAAGTAATGGTAACTAACTAGAAGCTTCAAGTCCAGTACCAGTTCACCCAAACCTATAGTAATACTTGAGATGTCTGCATTAAATTTGTTGATTGCAGAAGACACATGTTTAAAAAAGGAATGGGCAAATCTACCTTTCAGGTCCACTGTCCTGGAGTGGAGTGGCAAGTGAGGTTAGCTTAAACTGAGCGTACTGCAAAAAAAATGAAATAAACTATTGCTGTCTTCTTTAAAAAGGGAATTGACTTCTGTAGATGCTGGGTTGTCCCAGCATCAGGGAACGATGAGAAGTGTAGATTCCATGAAGTTTTGTTAAGCTTTTATTTAACTATTTGTGCACTGGTTTCTAAGCATCCTAAGCTTAAGCACTCTAAGCATGGCAAAGCATTTCTAATCTACCTACCTACCTATATTAGCAAACTCTGGGAAGTCTGATGCATGTCTGCTCCTCAAGGAGTCTGCAAGATGTCTGCTGCTTCTTCTTGCACAGTAAAAGCTTATATATGTCAGCCTATATTGTTTACATTAGACATCCAATAGCTTGGGAATAAGGTTCTCCTTGTCCAACCATGAGAACAAGGTCATGTTTAGTCAGGGCCTTCCTTCTACTCATGCTCAGGGAGAAATTTGGCCTGCAGCATAAGGCACAAGGTCACAGACTTCTACTAATTAATAGGCAGAAAATTACTAAACAATTAAGCTTTAGCCCTAACCTTCCCCCATCCTCTAGAGAAGAAAGTCTTCAACTGAAATATTTTTGACAGGTGAGCCAAAGCAAATTAGGCTATATTCTTTCCTTCTCTATCCTAAAACAGGAAAAAACCGAACAAAAACCAAACAAACCAACAAACCAAGACAACCAAAAACACCCAAAACACTCTCCCACACACGGAAAAACCAATCTATGCAAATGATAGAACTGAATGTGAGAAATGTTAATCCTTTATTCCGGAACTACACAAACATCTTTGGAAGTCAAGCTTGACTGCTTGGAGTGAGAGGAGACCTATGGAAATATCTCTTCAAACTACAAAATGAACTAAGGAATATTGCAGTAATTAAGCAGAAACTCAGTCTTCCCCATCAAGACTTCCTTCTATCTTTCTGGGAGTATTCCCACAAAGGTGTAGTTTGGAGAAAAGCCAGCAGCACCAGAGTCTTGGTGATTGCATACCTGGGTCTGTAACATCACAACACACCAACTGGAAATACTGCAAAAAATATTAAAAAAAAAAGGTCTCAAAAAATGCTTTAAAGTTGCAGTGCTGGCACTACTAAATTCATAGGAGTTGCCATGTAGATACGCTAGTATCACACAAAGAACTGGTGATCCAAATTCTTCTGCTTCTGCATCCATCAGCATTTCAGTGTTTCACCAGGAAGAGAAATGCTACCACAGTCTGTTCCCTATGGATGCTGTAACGACTCATGCACTCAGTGGCATTTCAGATTTCTACATAAGAGGATTGTCTTGGAGTGACTTTATAATGTATCTCATATCCTTATTTTCTGCCAGAAAATGAATTTTATGCCTCTAAAACTGAACTAGAGAGTGAAGAGAAAAACCCAGCTAGAAAAACAAAACTTTTTCAAAACAGTCCTGTGTTTTGAAGGTAAGAGACTTTGTGGCTCCTGTTGTTTTTCTTCTGAGTTGCCGGCGTTGAGTTTTTGAGTTCTTTGGTCAGAGGAGTTTTTTTTCCCTCCGGGCTTAGGGGNCCTGTAAGTATGAAAGAATAACTAAATACTTTACACAAAGAGTGCTATCTCAGTATGGATGTTGGAGATAGGTTGATAGGAAGAGTCCCACTCCCCAAAAGAGTAGTGGAAGTGATGTATTTTAAGCATCACCATTCTAATGTCAATCACCATTGTATTCCTTCTGTTCTACTGAAGTTCATGGTAGAATGAATCTAATAATCCATAAGTGGCAGTTGTGATTGCTAAAAGACTGCCTTTTGTCACAAGGTCTTCAGAAGTTTTAAGAGGAGATAAGGAGATATCAAGCAAGCAGGCAGACTTTTTTTGGCAGACAATAGAAATATTAATTAATTCAATCTTATAGGAAAAGAAAATAACTACCACTTTAGTATGTAACTATGACTGTGTTCAAATACTTGGAATAATGATAAAGATTTTATAGAAGAAAAGTTAAAACAAAAAAAAAATTAAACTGATTCTAAGGTTTGGATTTCTAAGACTTACCTATTTTTCAAAATCTATTAGTTGATTTTTGTTTTAGTGGTGTATTTGTTTCCAGTTTTGAAGGCTACTTTTATAACTTTAATTTCGATAGCATAAAAGTTCTTTTATAATTAATTCTTGTCTACAAATAGAGATGAGAACCATAGTCTCTGAGTTTGTAGATTCCTCCCCAAGTGCAACATCATGGTCATGGTAGTCTCCAAGCATTCAAGTTGATTTCCTTCACTAAGCTTCAAACCTTAGAAATAAAGAAGCGAGTCTGGTAAAACCTGCCTGGCAAGGAACAAGAGAAGACGGAAATGCAAAAACAGCTCCTCTGAACAGCAAAAGTCTAATAAGATACTACAGGATGAGGATATCCAACTTAAAATAATCAAAACAGCAAGAGACAGACTTTTAACACCACTTATGGAACCATCTTCTTTTTGCTCAATACAGTAGTCTAGATTTTAACCTTCTACAATAAGGAGGTTTTTTTACTCCTCTGTGCTGTTTGCTACAACACAGGCTAAACTGAAGGAAAAAAATGACAAAAACAACAATTATGCTTATCTAGGCCTTTTCATTTGTTATTCCTCCCAAATTCCTTTATGCCCTGCAGATGCCTTCCCTTTTCCCACAACTTTCCTGTGTAGGATTCCTTTCCTCATGCTTCATTCTGCATGGACTTTTGGTGCCACTCCAGCCCACAGAGACAGAAACAGCAAATCTTGAACTCCCTCCCTCACACGCATAAACCCGATTTTTCACATGGATCCTATTGCTTGTCCCTCCCAGCTATTTTTCTCTTCTATCAGTGTCACAGCTGTGACTCCAACACCTGGTTTGTGTGCTTGTCTCACCACAGGCAGCTAAGCTGGCACAGAAAGTGCCATTTCACCAGAAGAAAGGAGCATGCAGAGAAACTCAAAGGCTGCAACTAACTCCATCTCACACTCCTTTCTGAAAGCCTCCCACTCACACCCAAAACCTAGCACTCTGCTGACCTGTTTCCCCAGCTGAGGGGGTTGCTTTTACAACCAAAACACAACAACACTGCCCACAAATGTGCAGAGAACAAACACCACGTGGGCCTATGTGTGCCTCTAGTAAGCTCTTCCTAGGCTGCTGAGAGATAGCAAGCAAAAGTAACTCTGAGTCACGCTTTTTGGGTCAGAGCTTAAAAAGTTTGGGTTGTTTGGCACAACAGGGTTACGATGTATTGCTTGGAGTCCCTTCAAAAACAAGGCACAGGTGTGCTCACTGATGCTCCATACCACAACCCTTCTAGGGCAGAGCCATCACAGCAAAGGTAGTTTTTGATCTGAAGCCATGACAGGCCTGCTTTAGATAGAGGAAAAAGTCCACCAGGTAAAAACAAACAAACAAACAAACCAACCACAAAACCAAAACAAAACCAAGACAAAAAAACACCCCCACCCAATAAACAACAAAATCCAAACCCCTTAATGTCTCCAAAACAACGATACATGAACATGCATCTTCTTAAAGAGGAATCTAATTAGTAAACTGGAGCATAAAGTCAAAAGGTAAGCCACTGTTTGCAGCATCGAAGAATGAAAAATATTTAATTAGAGGCCATTCTTACAGTCTGAAGCTAAAGATCTGTTATTCTGAAATGGCTTCACTGTCAGTGATTTCCAACTAAACAGAGGCAGAACTGCAACAGACTTCACACTAAGTAGATCTGACTGCAGATTCAGTGTACACACTCAGAAAGGTGATGCAATGTAGACCTACATGTTGACATCTCTGAGACACTCAAACCATGACATGTACAAATGCAATCTCAATGAAATGCGAGGCAAAGGGGCAAACAAAAACATAGCTGTGGACTTAGTAAAGTTAAATTAAACCCCCTGATGAGTACAAAGCATACACCCACAGAACTGAAAGCCTCTTAGGTTAAAAATTTCATCAGATATTTGTTTTTGAGCTACATTTATGACAAGAGATAAATGACAAAATATGCAAATCACTTCAGCCACCTGGTAGGTAGGAAAATTTGCTGCAGGGAACAAAAAAGTAATAAATAAATAAATAAAGAAGAAGGTCTGCAAGGAAACAGACTCTTTTCCTTCCAGCAGAGGTCACAGCAGTCAATGGGAATTATTAGCATCATTCTTGTAACATGAAATGAGCCAAGCTGCCAAACAGCTACACTGCAATAGTATTTCAAATGCTAGCTTCAGCAGTAATACAAGAAAAAATTTCTGTATGGAGAAATTGTGCTCTTTCAAGAAACTAAACTCTTCAATTCATCTCTCCTTATGTATTTTCCCTCTTAGTCTCAAAAGATCTATGACAGCTCTGCAACCTGACACAGGACTTTTCACTATAGTGAAAATCCTATCACCACATATTGCAAGTCACCAGCATTAAACAACAGCTTCCTATAAACCCATAAACCCCTTTTCATTTTTTTCCCTCTGGTCAACTGAAATTGTCTAATCATGGCAAATTCATTAACAGAGAGGTTACACATGGAGTGCAGGGATGCCTGAAGGTTTAACATCCACAAATACTTTTTCCCACCAACCAAAGGCCTGAGCTCACAGTTCCTGAAAACATTGCTGGTTCCTACTCTCTTTTGTGCTCACAGAACATTCCAAAAACAAGGCACATTTTTATTTTTGCTTGTCCATATAGCAAAGACTTGCCCTCAAGAATTATAACCTTGTGATCAGTTTTGAAACTAACGGTAATTGAAAGAATTGATTTTTGAAGGAAATTCTGTGCATGCGAAATGTTGATTTGCTGTAAAGAGAGACCTCCATGTCTGTTTTTCTCCAATGACACCTCTATTCTAACTATGAATCATTGACATAGTATGGAAGCCAGCTATCCTCAGACACATCTTGCTTAGTTGTTCACGTGTTTTTGACAAAGGAAAAACTAGTCAAACAAAATCCACCACATAAACTGAANCAAAACAAAACCAAGACAAAAAAACACCCCCACCCAATAAACAACAAAATCCAAACCCCTTAATGTCTCCAAAACAACGATACATGAACATGCATCTTCTTAAAGAGGAATCTAATTAGTAAACTGGAGCATAAAGTCAAAAGGTAAGCCACTGTTTGCAGCATCGAAGAATGAAAAATATTTAATTAGAGGCCATTCTTACAGTCTGAAGCTAAAGATCTGTTATTCTGAAATGGCTTCACTGTCAGTGATTTCCAACTAAACAGAGGCAGAACTGCAACAGACTTCACACTAAGTAGATCTGACTGCAGATTCAGTGTACACACTCAGAAAGGTGATGCAATGTAGACCTACATGTTGACATCTCTGAGACACTCAAACCATGACATGTACAAATGCAATCTCAATGAAATGTGAGGCAAAGGGGCAAACAAAAACATAGCTGTGGACTTAGTAAAGTTAAATTAAACCCCCTGATGAGTACAAAGCATACACCCACAGAACTGAAAGCCTCTTAGGTTAAAAATTTCATCAGATATTTGTTTTTGAGCTACATTTATGACAAGAGATAAATGACAAAATATGCAAATCACTTCAGCCACCTGGTAGGTAGGAAAATTTGCTGCAGGGAACAAAAAAGTAATAAATAAATAAATAAAGAAGAAGGTCTGCAAGGAAACAGACTCTTTTCCTTCCAGCAGAGGTCACAGCAGTCAATGGGAATTATTAGCATCATTCTTGTAATATGAAATGAGCCAAGCTGCCAAACAGCTACACTGCAATAGTATTTCAAATGCTAGCTTCAGCAGTAATACAAGAAAAAAATTCTGTATGGAGAAATTGTGCTCTTTCAAGAAACTAAACTCTTCAATTCATCTCTCCTTATGTATTTTCCCTCTTAGTCTCAAAAGATCTATGACAGCTCTGCAACCTGACACAGGACTTTTCACTATAGTGAAAATCCTATCACCACATATTGCAAGTCACCAGCATTAAACAACAGCTTCCTATAAACCCATAAACCCCTTTTCATTTTTTTCCCTCTGGTCAACTGAAATTGTCTAATCATGGCAAATTCATTAACAGAGAGGTTACACATGGAGTGCAGGGATGCCTGAAGGTTTAACATCCACAAATACTTTTTCCCACCAACCAAAGGCCTGAGCTCACAGTTCCTGAAAACATTGCTGGTTCCTACTCTCTTTTGTGCTCACAGAACATTCCAAAACCAAAAATAAGGCACATTTTTATTTTTGCTTGTCCATATAGCAAAGACTTGCCCTCAAGAATTATAACCTTGTGATCAGTTTTGAAACTAACGGTAATTGAAAGAATTGATTTTTGAAGGAAATTCTGTGCATGCGAAATGTTGATTTGCTGTAAAGAGAGACCTCCATGTCTGTTTTTCTCCAATGACACCTCTATTCTAACTATGAATCATTGACATAGTATGGAAGCCAGCTATCCTCAGACACATCTTGCTTAGTTGTTCACGTGTTTTTGACAAAGGAAAAACTAGCCAAACAAAATCCACCACATAAACTGAATTATATGAAACCTAGTTTCTTCCTCTTGCTGGAGGAACTATTTGCACACCTGAATATGGAACTTGCTCTAAATGTCTGCCTGCTTCATCTGGGAAACACTACAGAGCACAACTCCCAAATAAATAGGTGAGCCAAGTGGTTACCCTAGGTGTAAAGTGTTTCTTTAACATCTATTGTTTCAACATATTTAGTTTTAGCAACAAGGTTTTTTCAGAAGGCAAATTTAGGATACAGATTTTGGGAGGAAATGAGAAGCAACAGTACCTAGCCACTGGCATTGGCAATACTAGGCTGTAAATCTGACACTGGATGGCATGTGATGGAAGAAAAAGGCCATCTGAAATATTGAAATACTACTGCTGGTTTGAAAACTGCAGACAACTAATAACTCCTTGGACTAGAATGATGAAGAGCATAAATTCTTCTGTTTTCCCCACACATACACCTTGCAGTGACAGAGTTCCAACATCTACCAACAATATAAAATTTTTATTTTACTTTTTTCTTTGTCCCTCCTTTTTTTCTTTTTACAGAGGGAAGGCCATTTGGTCCATCAGTGTATTTGGACTTCAGACTACAATACTTCTTTTTTCTAAGCATCCATGTGAGTAGCTGGTTCCTACTTTCTAGATATTGAATTTCTGGTGAGAAATTATTATCTAA
>WEIV01024839.1:3746-29784 GCA_013390005.1 Calyptomena viridis
CTTTCACATAGTGGAAAAATATGCAAGGGTTTCATTTGTGCAATTATGGAAACTTAACGGACTTGAAATTTAGCTAGAAACAAAGTGTCAAGTCTTCCTGCTCAAGCTGACAGATCTCTAATCAGTTGTCATCTTATATTTACTTTAAAAGACTTTATTGCAGGATATTGAATATTTTGCCAGGAGAGCTGATAGCTACAGACTTAATGCTATTAATCTGTTGAGAACAGGGTGGTAATAAGCTAAGTTCCAGTCTTTTGAGGGGCAAAGACTTTAAAATTCAGCAGAATTTTAACCATGTCTTTTCTTGAAATGTTATTGAAGGTGTCATACCAGTTAATTAACTGAATTAAGTTCTTGATATTGAGCCTGAAAAAAAATGTTGGTAATTATTGCAGCTCAAAATGTAGTATTTGCTTTAGAGTTTAATTAACAGCATTATGATTTTATCATAGAGAGCTCTAGACCTTGCCATTTTCAAATTAAAAACCTTAGCATTGTTTTGACAGTATTGGTGTCAGACAAAGCCTTTTTGACTTTTATTAAGGCAAATGGGAGAGATCAAGTGCACCTATTTTGGCTCTGGCAGTGGGTTTTAAGTACATTAAGCTAAGAAACAGTTTCAGAAAGCTAATCTCTAGTGTCTACTTTATGCTGTGACTGTGTTTTGAATGACAATGTTAGCTGGAAACCTAAGCTAAGATTCATAGTTACAAAACTATTTCATATGGAAATCCTTGCTTTGGTGACATCCAGATACAAAGCAAAGAAAGAGCAGTTGAGTTCTGAATGCTCCTAAAACACATGAACTCAGCACATAGCTTAAAATCAGAGTAGAAACCACAGACATTTTCATTTAAGCATGGCCAGTGAAAGTTATAGTTTCAGGGGATTCAGATTCCAACTTTTCTTGGTGGGAGCCATCATCATCCTGTAGCTCTCTGCTGCACAGCCACTATTAGGAGTTATTGCAAGAGAGGGAAGCAGAGTGACTTTCACTCTGTAGCCTGTTAAACATTCAACCAGAGACAGACGTCTGCTTTCTGAAATCTTACCACAGGTCACTACTTCTCCTAGCTGATGGAGAGCATGTTCCTGATCTCTCCCCTAATCAATAAGAAAAGAGAATGCTGGTATGACATTACCTGTGAGTTTTGTTAATAAGGACAGAACTTATTTTCTTTCATCAGACTAAGTTTCTGGGTTACTGAACTTTTAGTTGTGTAACCCCTAGTTAAGGCAAAGCAAGTATGTCTCCAGAGGTAGCTTCAGTTTAATTTTTTGTGCTATCTCTTTATAAATTAGTACTTGTTGATTTCAAAATATTCCTTTGTTCATATTTTTTGTTTGATGGCCTGCTTAGTTGAGTCTTTCTTTGTAAGTAACACAGCAAGAGATGTCAAAAGTATAATATTCTCCAAAGGCTTATTTTACTAGACCAACAAGTATTGAGCTAATTACCTTTTTTGGTTTGAAATAGTGAAAACAAAGAACTTCTGAGATAGGCAGAATATGAAGGTCTGAAAAATGCATTTTATCACTTCTCTTTAATATCCTTTCCTTCCAGATTACGTACTGAAACAACCTTCAGTGGATTCCTATATAGAATACACTCTACATACTCCTTGAAGTCTCTCTGCCACCTGTAAATTTAGAGTTTTGGATGCAGGGGCACAGGTCCCCCTCTGAGGTATAGAAACTCCTCTCAGTTAAACAAGTTTAGTTACTTTTGAGAATGGAGCAATCTTCCTTTTCCTCAGAGGAGTTCCAACAACATAAAACTCACCAGTGAGAAAAACACACACACTGCAGCTGAACATCTTTGCTGAGCAGCTTTACACTTCGGAGCTGAAAAATACATTTTTCATGTATTTATATGACAAACTCCAAGCAAACACATCTTTCAATTGTACTCTCTATCATGGAGTTTTGTTATTTCTGCCCTTGTAACCTCAATAGTAGAGATGCAGTGAAATTCTGGTACCACCTTTAATGTACTTCATTGAGGAAGATCTGTTATCTTTTTTGAGACAAATAGTTTATGATTTGGATATGCTACTGGTGTTAGTGTCTTAGCAAAGAGTTTAAAATTGCATAAATATTCATCTGCTTTATAATAGATAACATTCAAAACATACAATCTTAAGAAACCTTATTTTTCCTTTCTGTTCAACTGAAATTGTCAGTTGCTATTCTTAGAACAGATCCGAATCATTAATACATAATCACTTTACATTAATTTCAGATTTTTGGCATGCCACTAGCTTTACTGGTTTATTTTGAATTTGCACTTCTCATTGATGACAGAAATACCAATCCAAAGGATGTCAGAACAGTGTGAAGTTAGTCTCGGAATATGCACAATATTTGTGCTTTTTAGAAATTTAAATGAAATTGGATTGACTGGACTTTTAAATGCTATATGCTAATGATGTAGGGCGTCTTGTGAAAGATGCACTTTAGATGTGTATTACCTTTCCCTGAAAGATAGATTAGATAAAACTGAACCGGAGAGAAATTCTCTCAGATGTTTTTAATTAAAGCCTTTGCTCGTTCCTCTGGCAAGTTTGTGTACTTGAGGTCTAAAGAATAATTTTAAAATTCCTAAGAGAGTTTTCAAAATACAGATTATTGTAGAAAATGGTATAAGCTTTGTTTTGCAGAACAAGAACAAGCCTGCAGCTAGACAAATTTTTACAGAATGAAATATAATAAATGAGAGAATCTAGCAGTACAGAAATTAAATGATACTTTCTTTTTGTGACTTTAGAAAGAAAATTGTATTCCCAATCTGTTCTTTCTTCCTTTTCCACCAGTTATACCTCTTGAAATTTGAAATGTAAAATATGTGTGTAAATCTTAATTCAGATTAAGACCTCCCTATGAATACAAATGTTGTAAATTAATTAGAAGCATTGTTCTCTTATAGCATAATGATGTTCATAAGTATTGTAACAAATTGCTGTTTTGTTATTCCAGAAGAAGATATAATTATTTTCAAATAGTTCCAATGAGAGGCAAGGTATTTCTCTACTGAGTTTCAAATAGATGGTGGTGTAAAATACATTAAGTACATAAAATCACTTAATGACAGACAAAAATCTTATTATCTCTTGGATTTAAATTGAAATGGCACCTCTACAATGACTTTTAAACTCATGAGCTTAGAAGGCCATCAGTCATAAAGGCAAAGAAAATTTCTTCTTTGAACTTTCTTTGGATACAATGTCCAGCATTTTATATAGAAGAATATCACATATACACTATTCCATTAAATTACTTTGATGCAGAGTTGCACATTTAATTATGGATTTAGTTTTAAACAGAGAAAAGAATCTTTATTATCTTTGTTATCTATTTACAATTATTTGAACAGTACTTGCACTATAGAGATAGGGATATGTGTGCTTAGACATTAAATCCAAGGAGGGAAAAAAGCATTCGTATTAAGTATCGAAATATATCAAAGATGAGATAACAGATTTTATCTGCGAATGACTGACATGAGAAACAAAAGTGTAGAAAAGTAAAAGTCAACCTATTAAGTCTGATTCTTAAAGGAAAATAAGGAAGACCTGTCTCTTACAGACATTTCTTGAAGCATGAAAATTGTTTAAAGGGCATCCTAATTTGTCCAGTCCACAAAGCTATCTGTGATGGCAGGAAAAGATTTTTTTCTTGAAATGGATGCCTTATTCTCTTTCTCCCAGTAGCTGTTCAGACTCTCTTGTTGTCTATTTATATTCATTATTATTGCTGTAAGAACAGTGCTGGTTTTCATTATTTCATTGGCATGAAAAGCCCTGATTCAGTTTTGCTGTCAATTTGGACCTCTTTTTGTAACTCCTCTACTTTCAGTGACTAAAAGCATCAGTAAATAGAAGCAGAGAAAACCCCATAAAATACTTTTGCATCAGAACAAAATAAGTATAACAGCACTCAAGACATATGTAATTGCAGTTCATATCTATTGTAGGGTAAAGCATGCACTGACAGTTTGTTCAGTTGTTTATTATTAGTAGTTACATATTTAGCAGGTTTTCACATACCTGGTGGGAAAGAGATTTGAGATATACATAAACAGTCTAATAAAAAATAAAAGTCTCAAAATATGTACACAGAAAGAGCAGGGTAAAATCTGTTAATTTTAATGCTGGTAAGTGTTTTTGGTAAAAATATTTTGAGAACACATTAATTTTTCCATTTGTTTTCTATTTGTATCACTGAAAAGTAAACAGGCCATTTTCAACATTATCTAGCTAGCCACTCATTTCTGATTTAGAATAGAACATATCTATGTATGGCCATGCTTTACCAGTCCAGTTGAGTTAATTACCTTGAAGGGTAAGTTTCATAAACTAATTGCTGCTATCCACCACTGTGAACTGTCGGTTTATCTAATATGCTAGTCTAGACCTTATTCAATGGATCACTATCAGTAGTGCTTTTTTTTACAAAGGAGCAGGAAATATGTTCCTCAGCTCTCTCTGACACTCACTCCTGTACAAGATCCATGGAATAGCTAAGTGTGATATGCAGCTTCTGGTAGGACTTTGTTCAGCTCTGGTAGGAGCATGCCAGTCTCTTTCAATAATTCTTCTGGAATAATTCCATTATCCGACAATTAATGTGGCTCAGGTTATTCATATTTGGCCATACAATTTTTTGTCTGAGCTGCATCTTCAAAATAGACCCAAGTAGAAACCAATTGTATCAGCCAATAGGGACTCTATTACATGAATAAATTAGTTATACTGCAGAGCACAGTGCCTTCACAAGAACTACAGTCCCAAATGACATCTCTACTATGATCTTAGAAAGGAGCCAGAGACTAAAACACTGCACAGAGAACAATTTTCTACTGAATATATTTCTTTCAGGAAACCATATTCAAATGACCTGAAAGGAAAATGCCTGTACAAAGTATGCACCATATGGCCTAGCTGTGATACATCATGGGGGCAATAGTGGGCAATAGTCACTCAATAAAAGAAAACTAACAGTTTATTAAAAATTTGTCTGAAATAATAATTGCCACAATACCAAACTACTTTATTTGCTTTAACAATAATTGTCTTTCAAGTCAGATGAAATCTGCAGATTTTGTATTCTTCTGTCAGATAAACTTGTTCTCATCTTATTTCTATTCTGTCCAACTCCTATATTTGACTCCTTAAGCACTGTTTTTTCATGTCTTCTTTAGCTTTTAAAAACAGTCCAGCAGCCACTAAGTAATTATGACCACTGCATCTAATATTGGGTAGATTAACAAAAATGACTCTATGGATTTACACTGGGAATAATAAAGAGGATTATTTTATTTTCCTCTACTTTAGTCAATACATTTAAACCACTAATATCTTAATTTTTTTCAGTAATATATTTACTCTTTTAAAAAAGAAAGTTTTACCTCTTTGTTAATATGTTTTGCTTGGCTGGATTTTGTGCTATCATAGCAGGTATATTTAGAGGTTTTTTCCTACCTGTTGTCAAGAATTTAGTCATGCATTGCAAGTGAAGCAAGCTTAAAACTCTCCCATTTCAAATCTTTTGTCATTTTTACAGGAGTCTTAGTGAAAGTATAAACTAATAATTTAAGAAACTTCTTGATATTCAAATAAATGAAACAAGCTGGAGATTATCTGATTCATTCTTGAAAAAGTAGATGTTGGCTAAGAATCAGTAGTCCAAAGTATATATACTACACTTCTTAAGAAGTCTGGAAATGTCACAAACCAAGGAATGATGGAATATTTTCTGAGATTTAAATTTTTATGAGTGAGGATATATGCTTTGGCAACCAAGTTAAGCAAAGGTATACTGACTAATTTTAATATTGTGCATCAAGACACAAGAGGACATAAATTGCAATAGTAAACATTCTTAGACCAAGAGAACTGATTCATTAAAAAAGTATTTCTGCTGCAGTTACTTTTGACAAAAATATTTAATTTTCATTTTAGAGATAGGAAATATTTCACATATTTTGAAGGAATATCTCAAGAACTCTGCTGAGGGGTATGCTCAACTCAACTAAATGGCTTTGGAAATCTGAAGGAAATGTTACATAGTAACTGGTCAACCAAAACCCCAGTATCATCATTCCAGGGATGAGAGATAGCTCCTAACTAATATGTTTAGATACCCCTGTTCATGTCCAATCTTGCCTTTAACTTTGAACAGGACACAGCTATATTTGCAAAATAGAAACTCCACTTTACCACCTATAATTATTGAGTGAATGAAACACTGTAGGATAATTAGGGTCAAAGGCAGGGGTCAAAAAACTATAATAAACATTACAGGCTCCATTAGATTCCACCTCTCACAAGAAGAATTGAAACTACTATTTCTGACAGGCTTAGACTTTGCAAGTAACACTTGATTTTTTTTTTCCTGCTTTGTTTTATTCAAACTTCTTCTATATTTTCCATTAATATAAAAAATTATCGTTGTGCTTTTCCATTCTATAGTGAGGTAAATACTGATACTCTAACCTCTTTTCATATAACATCGCTATGATTCATGGGTAGAATTACAGTCCATCGACTGTATGTGCACAAGGGGAATTAGTGCTGTGCTTAATACTTAATTACTAATGGACGGTAACCCAGATGAATCTGTCATAAGTATGGAACAATTCTGAGCTGATGTTTGCAATTAATTCACTAGCTGTAATCTGCAGACACAGCTGAAAAATCAATAAAAAAATTAATGGAAAAAATCCCTTTGAGCAGGACATAAATCACACTGGGAGATTCATTATCTTTCTATATTTGTCTCTCCATTTTTTTGAGGTGTGAAGACCTTTCCTCATACTTACTATAAAAACAACATGAGCGGCAAAAAAAAACAATCCCCCAACATTCTAACGTGCATAATCTCAGTGGGAAAGCACCAACAATTATAACAGAAGTACAAACTTAGGTGAATTAACGCTTGAAAAACAACCTGTCATTGGTCACAGCTAGCATGGCTTCATGATAGAAAAGTCCTGCCTGTCAAACTTAATTTCCTTACCCACTTAGTTGATAAGGGAAGTCAGTTTATATAGTCTTTCTGGATTTCAGTGAACCTTTCCATACGGCATTTCACAGTATCCTTCTGGACAAAATCTTGAGCACACAGCTAGATAAACACATTGGGTGGTGAGTGAGGTACCATATAACAGGTTGGGCACAAAGTAAATGGGGTGACATCAGGCTGGTGAACAGTTGCTAATGAGGTTCCACAAAGCTCCATCTTAGGTTCAGTGCTCTTCAACATCTTCATAAATGACTTGGATGTAGGACTCAAAGGTATAACAAGTAAGTAGATGACACTAAATTGTAAGTAACTGCTAACTCCCTGGAAGGCAGAGAGGCCCAGCAGAGAGACCTTGACAAATTAGAAACTGGGCAATCACCAGTGTGAAGTTTAACAAGGGAAAGTGCTGGATTCTGCACCTGGGATGCCCTGGATGTAGGTACTGAGTGGAAAATGAGATGCTGAAAAGCAGTGCCGTGGAAAGGAATCTGGGGCTCCTCGTCCATGGCAAGTTGAATATGAGTCAGCAGTGCCCTGGCAGCCAGGAGGGCCAACCATGTCCTGGAGGGCATCAGGCAAAGCATCACCAGCTGGTCAAGGGAGGTGATTGTGCTGCTATACTCTGTGCTCATGCGGCCTTAGCTCAGGTCTCGTGCAGTTTTGGGCACCACGATATAAGAAAGATTAAGCTATTAGAGAGTGACAAAAGGAGGGCAACAAAGATTGTGAAGGGTTCAGAGGTCTAGATGGTGAAGAGGTCATTTAAGGAGCAGCTAAGGTCACTTGGCCTGCTCAGCTTGGAGAAGGGGAGACTTCATTTGCAACTTCCTCATGAGCCGAAACAGAGGAGCCAGGCACTGATCTCTTCTCTCTGGTGACCAGTGACAGGACCCAAGGGAATGATATGAAGTTGTGTCAGAGAAAGCTTAGGTTGGATATTAAGGAAAGCTGCTTCACTGAGAGGGTGTTTGGGCGCTGGAACAGGCTCCCCAGGGAAATGGTCACAGCACCAAGTCTGACAGAGTTCAAGAAGTGTTTGGACGATACTCTCAGGCACATGGTGTGACTCCTCAGGCTGTCCTGTGCAGGGCCAGGAGTTGGACTTAGATGATCCCTTCTGTCTCAGAATGTTCTATGATTCTATAATTACAGGGTAGATTTTACTTCTTCTTAGGAAAAGCTGAGAGTTCCAAAATAACAGCTCTAAAGACTGGAGTGACAGTGGTTCATGTCACTGACATAGAATAAAACACAAGAATGTGTAACTAGTTAATCAGTGAATCTTTTCCTTTCCTAGTGACAAGTTGAAGAATTATCATTTACTGCTGAGTTGTATGATTTTATGCTTCTGTTAAACTTCATGATTAATGAGGGTGAGCACTATATTTTATAAAATTTAACCCATTTCTTCTGAAGTATACTTACACAGAAAAAAATGCATTAATACAATGTTTTGTATTTCTGTGTTTAACATTAATTTCAGTCTTGTGTTATGTAGAACTTCTGTTAAACACATGAAAATGCATTCTTTGTACTTTTCAATTCACTGCATTGAATTAAATTTGGTTATATATCCTAGGTCTTGCTAATATCATTAATTAAGCAAAATTACAAATGTATATGTGTATTTGTGACAGAAATATGTATGACATGAACACATACTTGAATATTTTTTTCCATTGTGTGGGATAAGGTTTCCTTCATGTGACATAAAAGGTTAAATGGATTCTTTCCATGACTACCATATTTCTTCTAAAAACACAACTTTTTCTTGACAGCTACTAAAAAGACAAGTAGTCACAAGTTATTTGTTTATGCTTCATGCTGAGCTCTACATTATTTAGCAATCATTTGCATGCAGAGCATGGAGAACTTTCTTCTTCCCACCATTTGAAAATAACATAATATAAATTTACAGAACTTCAGCACATTTTTCGCTTACTGTTCAAGTTTAACCTTTGAGAGTCTACAGCTTGTAACAAAATAAACATTACATGAGTCACAGAGAAAACCTTTTGGAAAATGAGTAATTCCCTTTTTATGAGAGCAGTACTACTATTTAATACATGTAATTTTGTAATATTTTGTTCTCTATATGCAAGAATAAAATAAGATCCAGAATCCAGCAATGTGTTGCTGTGCAAAGCAGAACTGTATGAAGCATTCATTTTCAGGAATGCAGTGATACTACCAAGATGATCAGTTCAAGTCACTATCTCATGTGGCAGAATAATTCTCTAAGGAAAAGTAAGTCAATCAAAGATATTTCTTTACTGAAAGAAAGACATCAGTATTCTCACTTAAAGCCAGTTCTTTGAAGAAGCATTCAACCAGAATTTTAGTTTGAGTTCTTGTCAATAATCACAAGTGGTTCAGTTTTTCTGTTCGTTTCTTATTTTTTTTTCCTGCCATTACTTGGGATAAACAATTAAGTGGCCTTGTGCATGTGTAGGGGGGTGTTACCTTTCTAATTAGTCATCATTTGAACCTAAACATTAGTCATATATAATGCATTTTTACATTGCTTCAACAACTATCACTCTTACAAAGGAGCTTGCAACTCTGTCAAGTCACTGGTCTTTTCTACATTTTCAACTTTCATTATCAGTTCTGGATATTCTTGGAGATATTTGTGAGATATCCATGAGACCTAATGACAGAATCACAGAATATGCAGAGTTGGAAGGGACCCCGAAGGATCACTGAGTCTACCTCCTGGCCCTGCACAGGACTATCCCCAAGAGTCACAACACAGGCCTGAGAGTATCATCCAAATGCTTCTTGAACTCTGTCAGGCTTGGGGCTGTGACCATTTCCCTGGGGAGCCTGTTCCAGTGCCCAACTACACTCTGGGTGAAGAATCTTTTTACAATATCTGACCTAAACCTCCCCTGACACAGCTTGAGGCAGTTCTCTCAGGAAGTTGTAGTCTGACATTGGACATCTTTTGGGATTGTGTTTTCAGTTTCTAAATGGAAGCAATGATGCATTCATTAATATTCTTAGAATACATTACTTGGAGTATCCCCAAAAATAAGTTGTCTTTCGAAATAGATGGATATGTTGTATGTTGTTTTTATCTTCTGTGGCAAGAGCACTAGTTTTCCTACCTCGTGTCCATTCCTGATGTTAAAATACATTATTAATCCTTATCACCAAGAAATAAAATAAAAGGGAGACACAGTTGAGGTGAGCTAATAATGCTTTTAGCTACCCTATTTCCTTATAGCTCATGCAATCCCATTACTTTGGGAGGAGTATCAAGAAAGTTGTGTGGACTTTTGAACCTTGATTCAGATTTTCTTGAGTCCTCTTTAGGATAGCTGACATCCTAATTGCTCAATGAATTGTTTCAGCTCAGAGTTTGTTATGCACTGACACATTTTACTGAAAAAATAAAGGTATGTAATTTGACACAGCGACAGATTAATACCTTAGCATTAGATTGGCAGAACAATTATACAGCTTAAATGTTTCCCACATCTTAATGTCTAAGGTACTTCAGGAAGTCAAGTAAGTCCTGCTTTTCTGAAGGATATGTTGCCATTTCAGTGATAGAAGTAAATCAAGCTATCAAAGGATTTAACAGGATTACAAGAAGTCTTGCAGCAATTACATTTAAATCTAGAAAATTAAAATCTAGGGAATTTAAGTTCATTCAGCATAGTGTATTTGGTATGGTACTCACCACTGGTATCACATAAGCTGACACTTCTTAGTTGTCATTATATAAATACAGTTGGTCTTGTGAACAAAAATTAAATAATACATCCTGAACAAGAGAAAACTTTATGTTTCTAATGGGCTTCACTTTATTTAATAATATAATCAAGGGTTAAAATTAGTATTTGTCTAGAATTAAGCCTATGGAATTTGATTTAACTTATACCTAATGTTATATGCCATTTATATTATTGTTCTCTACTTACAACAAATAGATCAATATGATTTCAGCCTAGAAGAGTACAGCTAGGTGTTTTTATATTGTTAAAAAAACACAACCAAACAAAAAAACCACAGCCATAGATCTGTTTTTAATATAAACATTCTTTAAGTTAGTTGTGAAATATTGATGGTTCCTTGAAGAACACAGATGCAATACTATTGAGCTGGTAAAATCACTAAGTAAATTTTTTTTTTATCAAATAATTCTGTAATCAGAGGAACAGTGAAAGAATATTGTACCTTAGTCTTCCTGAAGGCAATTGTGATAGAAATAACTGTGGAATCTAAGGCAGGAATATTATTGCTTGGGCAATGTTTCTCTATTGCTTGGGTTATATTTCTTTGCTTACGTGTCTGAGTCGTGTTAAATAGCTATCTAGTCATGTGTAGTCTGTTTAACAAACAAAAAATCCCTCATAAAAATCTTACACGTCTCATTTTACTCTTCCTCCCTAAAAGAGGGGCAGATATTGTTCAAGGGTAAATAAAACCAAAATGTCATATAAGAAGTAAACTATTTTGAAATTTTTATTCTTACACCAGTTTCAGATTTAATGGATGTCAGAGTCATGATATGTTTTTTACCACTGCAGGTAGAAGCAATATTCAATATTTAACTTTTTGAAGAAACCATAAAATAGGATGGATATGTTGGATCTCAGGCAAGATGATTTCATAAATGTTAATTTATCATGTTGGAACTTGAGACTGGATGGTTTTTTTTAGCATTACAGTCTTTATGTTTCTGTAATCCTTTGATTAACATCTGGCATAAATGTTCCAACTATTTTTAGGTTTTGTTTGTAATTTTATTACCATAAAATTTTAAGACGATTTAAAAATGGACTTTTAGTTGCACTAAAGCCCACCTTCTAAGTTGATTTTTTACCAAATAAGTCAAGAATCTTAACCTTGAAACAGTTAATTGGTTTGAGGCCAATTAAGCAATCACATTAACAGAATTGCAGACCTGAAGGGAAACTTTAGAGGTCATTTAGTGCATCCTTACTTTCCTAAGGTATGATTAGCTACATTTGTGTTATCCTTAGGAAAAGTTCCAGACTCTGTAACCATCATTCCTACATTTTTCCTAAAAGTTCTTTTCTAATTTCTAATCTGATCTGTAGTTGTTGCAAACAAGCCATTATTTTTGTTCCTTTCCACTATGACCATACAAAATAGACTGTTCTACTTTTTTTTTCTTTCCTTTTAGATATAGGAACAGTGCTGTTTCTTCCCACAGCTGCTTGCTCTTCTCACTAATTCACTTTCATTCATCCATCATGAATTTTTTCAAATGTTAAAGAAACTGTTTCTATTTTCCTATGGTATTGCTTTATTTGTTTCTTTTGTTGTTATTTTAGTTGGAGAGAACTACATAGTAACTCATGTTAGCTTTGAAAATTTCACTCTGGTCTCTCTTGAAACTTTTAACTATTCAGACTTTTGCCATGATACAGCAGTGAGTTTTGCTGGGATTGTTTAAGGGAGACTTACTTCAACACTTTTCAAGTAAAGCATTGGAAATTCTTACTTTCATTCTATATTTCTTTTTCTTTTCATAACATGAAAAGAAAGATATCCATTCTGTCATACCTTGTCTCACAATATTAATCATTCCATCAATGTACATTTCTGTACTCTGAAGTACTCTCTTAAGCACTGAAAAGAATTTTCGAATTGGGTATGATATACATGAAATTATTCTAGTCCAAAAGAATAATTACTTTAGAGCAGTTGCCATATCTCAAGCAGTGGATTTGTGTTTGACTTTATTTAGTAGGACTGTTTTAGAGATGGCATGCACTGTCTCTACAGTACACAATAATGCCACATTCAGAATGACAGCAGTCCAAGCCTTGGGGCTCTAAATGCTTCTTGAGATGTGTTCAATTGCTGTTTAACTGTATTTAGCCTAAGGTGCAGAGAAAGAAATTGCTGATGCCTTCATATATGTTTAAGTATTTTAATAGTGTGGCATGTCAGAATACGCCACAGCACAAACTGGGGTGCGGTTTCTGAATTACTGCAATTAGGAGGTGAGAATTTCAACAACAGTACTCCTTTAGCTGTTTATCACTATAGCCTAGCTTTCATTTTGCTCCTTAAACAGTGATTTTCTACAATATGTAGCCTCTCAGCTGTTTTTTGCATTTTTATTCTCTGCTCATGTAGTGAATACTTCTTATGATTTAAGAGGTCTATTGTGTCCCTGACCATGCAGCTTATAAAACAAAACATTTTGGTATTAAAGCTATGTAAATAGACTCCTGTTTAATCCCAGAGTCTTAATGGTGTTTCACTTGAATTTTGTATGGTCCTCTGAATATAGCATATTTGTGTACATAGTTTAGGAAAAGGTGGGATGATAAGTGGCTCATCCAAACCACCGTCTCTTTCATTGCTTTATGACCATTCCTATTCCTTTTTCTTTTCTCATAGTAGTTTGGAACTACTGCATATGCACTTTTTACAGGTCCTAAATAAATGGAACCATACAGGGGATATTATGGGCCTGTCAATGGGGAAAGCAAAATCTGCAATTAATCATTGATTTTTCATAAATACTATTTAGAACTCATCTGCTAGTGACTTCTCAGTGGATTAGCTGCAAGGTTTACAGAAGCACTGCTGTAGTCCTATATGGCTACTGTGATCTTGTACTCCTCCAAGAAAAAGGTCTACAGCCAGGAGTACTTTCTGGGAATGTTCAAGTTATTGTGTATAGATAGGGTGTCGATATTGCTTCAGAAGGTTTTCTATCTCCAGGGATGAGTGGAACAGAATTTTTGCCAACCTATCTAAGTCTATCTAATAAGTCTGTTATTACCATAGGCTTTGTGTTTAAAAAAGACGAGAAAGTGAAAAGCTTCTTGTATTTTTCTCCAAAAAGGTATCTATGCTTGGACCATATCATGACTAGACGATAATGTTGGGTTTCTATAAAATATATTGTACAAAAATGGTTGTTGAAAAATGTGCAGCGCAGAGTCAGAGCACGTGTGCTTTCTTGACTATATTTCCGCAATATGTGTGTATAAAAGAGCACATAACTTGTACCATGTAGAATCACAGAATGGTTAGAGTTGGAAGGGACCTTAAAGAACATGTCATTCTAACCCCCATGTGTACTTGTTGACGACTGAGTTCATAATACTTTCTCTGTACTTGATGAAATATATTAACCTTATTTGATGAGGAACGGAGGAGAGAATATAGTGGAAAACTGGTTGGGTGGAATATTTGAGTTGTTAGTTTCTTTGGCATTAAACTGGACATAGAACATCATCTTTCCCTCTTCACACTGCAGTGGTAGGTGCCTTCCTTTTTTGATAATAAGCAATCCTACTAGCCCTAAAGCAGCAGTCAGCTACAATCACAGAAACATGAGCATACATATAAATATCTCCATTCATTTCCATACTTTTGTACAAAGTTTTATGGCAAACATAAAACACATCACTGATTCAGAAATTAGCCATAAATTTTTAAAGATTTGTTGGATGAATTGTTACTACATTTTCAAAAAATATTAACTTTTATCAGGCAACTTTTTTAAATTTGTGATGGAAGCTTATATCAGATACAATGAGAAAGTAGATTGTGAGGCCCTGTAAATTAATGTACTTTCATTTTTTTCCAAGCAGAAATCTGAGTAGTGGCAAGTTAAATCTGCTTTAAAAATATTAATTTTTAAAGTCTCCATTTACATATATACCTAAATTTTTTCTAAATATCTGCATTTTATGGAGGGGGTTTGCAATGGCTTTGTAAGTAGTCGAGTAATACCTAGTTCTGATCTAGAGACACCATAAGAAGATATATTTGAAAATAACTGAGATGACATCTTCCATTGTATCTCTGATGACCTATTTGTGCAGATAAAAGCTTGAATTTGACTAGTCTATATATAAACAGTTAGAACCTAATCCCAAATATACAAATGTCTGTATAATAAGAAATATCATCCATCTTTCTTACTAATTAGCATTGTGATTAATAAGTGGCATTTTAAGAACATATTTGAGTTGTTTTCCATATATCTAACTGTGGTAAAAATCTGTTGTACTATTCCTTGATGATTTGCCAGTTGTGCTGACAAATTCTTTACTGTGACATATTCCATTAGGCTTGTCAGCTAGCAGTGAGGTCACTACTCGAGTGTTTAACTTGTAAACTGAGAATTACATAAAAATCTTGTCACTTACATTGTGTTCCAATGTAAATTATGCTAGAGACAAAAGGTAATTTTTTTTTTTTATTTTCAAATTCAGTGATTGTTCAAAACTCCATGGGCTAGACGAGTTAAAATAAGGAGCATAAAGTCACTACTCTGCAAAAGAGGGTTGATCTGTTCAGTGAATTAGTAAAAATATAGTTAATTACTTTGTAGCTAAAGGAGTGTGACAGTTTATTCAAAATTAAGTTTAAATCTCTGTTATGTATTGCAATGTATAGAAAACGCAGAATTTTTTCTTAACTGGCAAGTTTAGATACAGGTAATAATTTAGTCCTGACATCACTGGAGTTTTTACCTATCTTCTGATACAACACACACACAAAATGTTCCCTCCTTCTTCTTCCCTGCTGCCCCCCCCCAAATGCTGAAGTTATCTCCATCTTTTAAAGAGAAGAGCAATTAAAATGCAACAGGTTTAAAACCACGTTAGATTAAATCCGTACTGAGATTAAATGCTGTACTGATTCAAGCTCTTAGAACAGATGCAAGAGAGCAGTGGCGTAGAAGGCTACATTAACTGTGAGTGCCAAACATCAATTGCAGGGTGTTTTAGAGAAAAATATATGACACTGGATCTGACAGCCTGTGAGACGTAAGGCTAAGGCTGCTGCTCTATGTCCCCAAGTCCAGCCAGCAGCAAAGATGAAGATTTATTCCCGGTAGGCACATACACAGAGCACACACATACATCCATCAAATAAATACACAGTTGTCCCCACAGATCACAGACACCGAGAGCACTAACACAAACACAGCACCCGTGATCTCATTCTGTCCCCTGCTCTGGCTGGACAAGATGGAAGTCCACTATTGAGAATGGACAAGCCCATATGTGTACATAGATATGCACACATCATAGACAGCCCATACCCAGGAAAGAGTTAGAAAGGAATTTAGTAAGAAAACAGGATAGATGCTGCTCATGAGGCACAAACATAACCAGAAAAACTTATTAGCCAGCAAACTATTTACATATAACTGGCCCTTTTATCCTGTTATATCTCAGTTTTCCCACTCTTGTACCTCCACAAATCACCTAAAACTCTCACTTGTCTTCCCTTTGGTTTCCCTCCTAAACATCACGTAAGTCCTGTGCTATCCTAAACTCCTTTCCCCCCATATCCTGTAATGTATTCTACGTACCTAGACAGCAATCCGCATTAGACAGAAAAATGGTTGTTCCACCTCAGTCATTGTTTTGAGTTCCTATCTGCCACTATACACCCCTGTGTTCCTCTGGGCCTATGCAGATGGACTTTTCAGGGGCTGATGGCTCTGTGATGGGCCAGGGAGTAGCCTGTCAGGTTGTTATTTGGGCTAGTATTATCCTTTCAGTGTCTCTCTGACCTCTTCTGTGGGTGTGAAGATGAAGTTCACATAAATCAACAGGGTGACAGCCACATAGTGTCTTAGAACTTATTGTATCATAAACCAGCACTGTAAGGCTGGATAATACAGGAAGTTGTCATGCTTTACAAAAAGAAATTTGTATTAAGTATTTGTCCAGAAGTGAGTAGCACTATGATAAAAAATGGTACATTTTCAAGTGAGTGATTCAAGGACCACTAGCAAGGGAAGGATTTTTATGAACCCATGTAATGCTGGCTCAAGATTTGTTTAAGCTAAAAGGAAACCATCAGATATAAAGAGATATTAATTTTTTCAATCTGAAAAAAAAAGGAAAAAAACCAAACAACAAAAGAAACCTTTTCAATAATCATATACTCCTATGTTTTAAAAAAAGGTCAGACATGTTGCCTTGATAAGCATTTGCTAATATTCTGCCAGAGTAATAACTGAAATACTTGTAGCAAAAATAATGTTTCATGGCCATTGTTTGGAAATAAGGTGCTGCTTGAAGAGTTTATGGAGATTTAAGGGGATTGGCCCTGTTGTAAAAATATGAAAAATTCTGTTTAAAAATCAAAGCACATCAGGGGCAGCTCAGCAGTTAATTATGCTTCTTACCTTTACGGAGTGCCATAATAGTACTGATTTAGCTGACAAATAGAGGATTTTCTTGCTGCCGTCCCCATCTTCTGTGTATGTCTCCAGAACACAGTCATCTGAAAACTCATAGGCTGGTAACTGTGCGTAGTCTTTGCATTCTTCATTGAAAAAAAAAAAAAGTGAGTTAGTCTAAGTGCAAAAGTCTTAAAAATTACAACTGAGAAAAAAAAAATTAAGAAAAAAAATCACTCTATTTCATCCTCCCAGCCTTACACATCTCAGCTACAGGGTTACTCAGTTATCTGACACCAGTGCAGTTTCTTTGCTAAAATCAGTGAGATATTGAAATATGAACTATTATACAGCATTCAAAATAAATGCACTAGATTCTATAAAATGTTGAAACCTGTCAACAGTAAATAATATGCATATTCTTTACTATACTGCGAGACATTACTGTTTAAATGAATGTTTAAATCCATGAAAAAATGAGGACAGGATGAATATACATCTGACTTTCAAGAGGTTTTGCAGTTGTGTCAAGATTAAATCCACAGACATTGAAATGAAGTATGCTTTTGCTACAACAACCTGTTGTAAATCAATTAAAATGGTTTATTCTGGAAGAAGCAAAGGATTTTTGGCTGTGGAATTCTGTTTGCTTTTTTTTTCTGTAGTTTTTTTTTTTAACTTCAACGCTGGTCTTTTTTATTGATTTGTAAAAAATTCACAGTTGGAATTGTCACTGTTTGAGAAGGTCATCTGGCAGCCAAAATCAAACGAAAATAAACAAAATAGAAGTAACAAAATGAAAACTAAATAGGCCTTTGAAAGACATTTAATAAGGTGCATGTTATTACTGGAAAAAAAATTACTGTTCACATGAATTTGAGCGTTGTAGTGGGAAGGTAGAAAGATGCCACAGCCCATATGAAGTACCTGTGTTTCCACGTTGAAGCTCCTTGCTCCCTTTTAAGATAATTGATTTTTTATAAAAGAAGCATAAATGTTTCATTAAGTAAGTCATATCACATGAAAGTAATATCAAACACACTGGAAAAATTTATTTGCTGATTTATGTTCTTTATCAACTTCATTTGACTATCCTGTTGTTACTTTGTAGACAGCTCCAGTTATTTCTTGTAGAACATAGAGCATAACTGAATAAAAGCAAGGTTTCAGAATCTTACCCAGTCCTTAAAATAGTTAAGGTAGCTTTTTTATTCAGTTGTAATGCCGGTATCAAAATACAAATATTAAAAACTACCCATGTTTCTAACAGGTAGGAGTCAATCCTGCAGGACCCTTAATTTTGCTGGTTTTCAGTGAAAACTCCTACAAGTACAGTAGCTAGAAAGCTTAGACGTAGTGATCTGGAAGAGGACAACTTCTAACACAGCAAGACACATAAAAAATGTTAGTGTTTCTCTTTAGGCAGTACTCAGATTCTCCCTGTACCCAACATACAACACACGCACAACACAGAAAAGTTTTATCTTTACATGTTTTATGAAGTTTATAACCAATAGCAGAGGTTTTGTATGTTCCTGCAATTACTGATTGTACAAATCATGTAACATTGTGATCTAACAACAAATTCCTAGTCCTCAGAAATACAAGCAGAGGTTGACATTATATGCAAATTGAGTCCCGTTGTCAATAACAGATCTGCTCATTTGTAAGGCATTAAGTATGTCAATAAGCAATTCATCTGATGATCTTTTCACATAAATTCAAAGCATTCTCTACAAGAAATTCAAAGAAAGGTATTTTTAACAATTTCAAGAAAATTAGCAGTATGGAATTAAATGCTTGTTTGAGTCTTTCAGACATCAAAATTCATTCAGTACCTAACACCAAATGCTTCTGGAGTTGACTTACAATCACAGGAAGTGGAATAATAGTTATTTTTCAATTATTGACATAGAGGATAACCGTACAGATCTGCTTATTGCCTCTGGGCACATGCAATGTGAAAAAATTGAGGAACTTACTACAACATTCTTACCAAGACCTTTAAAAATACTTTTTGTGAATTTAAGGATTCTTTATTTCAGTTGAAGTCATTGTAATATTAATTTGTAAAAACAACTCTTTTATTTTCAGATTCACGACCTCTACCAGATGTAGCTCTGACAGGGAAGTGTACCCGAGAGTGTGATGAATATGGCCACTCGGATTCCTGCTGGATGCCAGTCCGCACTTCGCCGGAGAGAAAGCAGAAGAGCCAGCCAAAACTCTCCACTTTCATGCCTGTTGATGAACGGGGCAGTCAGGAAAAGCTGGCCAATGGAGAAGCCTCCCTCATGGGTGATCGCAACAGAAACCTCCTTAACAAAAAGTTGACCTCATCCTATGAAACCTTCAGCGCAGCTAGTTTTAGCAAAAATGAAGAAGGCAATCCAGAGGATATCCCCCTTACACAGACGGGGGAATACAAGCCATCTCCTGTCAATACTCTAACTAGAAGAGAAGTTTACCTGTAGGCTAAAAAGCAGCAACAAAGGTCTTTCATAGTATAAGAAAGAAATGGGGCGAAAGTCTTAAAACCACAACAATTTTAAGAAAAAAATAAACAAAAAAGAAGGGGCCACCAAAGAGACAAAAGATCTGCCTGCCACTTCTGCCTCCATAGCAGGCATGTAATTATACTGTCTGCTTGACTATACTGTACAATGTAGAAAACGTTGTTACTTGCATGTCTAATTGCCCTTTCCGCTGATTTTTATTTTCCTAAATCTATGGTTGCAAATTCCTCCCACAGTAGCAAGCTTGATTAAAAGAACACAACACACTGTTGTTTCCCCTCTGCAGAAGCATGAATTAAGCCACTCATTTTGTTTGTTTGTTTGTCATCTGGCTTGTTGAGGATAACATGTCAGGGAAAATGTATTCAAAACATATCATCTGAATATTGCTGATCCCCACCAGGGACAATCTTTCAGAAACCATACAGATATAAAGATAAATAAAAAGGAATAATCATTAATAGGCACTTTGTGAAGACCACAGCTTTAATATTCTCACCTCTCATCTGAGGCTGGAAGCAACAGAAATACATTCAGCCTGAGACTGCAGTCAAAAACACGGCATACTTTCCTGTGATTCATGAACTCTGGTTCTGTTTTATCCATTGAACAAATGTGTCTTGCTGTGTCTCTTTCTCTCCTTCTCTCTCATTCTCTGTAATGATTACTTCAATGTAAACACAATTACTAACACATATACCATAGGATAGTAATGATAAACTGTTTAAATCATTATTTTGGGCAAGACAAACATCTAGTGGGGAAAATTGTAATAACAAAAAGGCCAAAGATCACACAATGGATCAGGGGAACTGCTAAGTATTGGGACTTGGCTTAGAAAATTAATGTATTCACAAATAAACACATGTATTCATATCACACCTTCTGTTACATTTTGCACAGCAGCACAGTTCACAAGCCCAGATGACAATTTTTTTCGATGTGGTTCAGTTGGATGCCCAAAGGAACTGATGTGTGGGGTTTTTTGTAATGACATGGTACATGGCAGCAGAAGCTGCATATGATATGCTGCATATGCCAGGGAGTTTTTAAGATCAAAATTAAAAAATAATAGTAGTAATAGAAGGCTGTGTTGATGGACTGCTTGATGGGAGGGAAAAGGTGGACAATGGGATGGTGCAGTAGCAAGAGGATATTACAAGTTGAATACAAACACTTCTTTTCAGATTGCAAGAAATGGTTGCTAAGTCTTTGGTCATCAGTGTTGCAGATCACCAATTGCTTCAATTATGTCAAAGATATAATGAAAGCTTTCTTGAAACCAAGTGCATTAAAACCAAGAGAAGTGCAATACTAAATGATGTCAAGACGCGGAGCATTTAGCATAAGCAGAAAATGATCTGATAAAAAGTGGTATGATACTCACCTAGCAGGTCAAAAGGAGTCCAAGTTTCTGTGATATGCAAGAGCTGTAACAATTCTCATGGTGAATGATTCTTGAAAGGAAGAGGAAATGAAACAGATTTTCGTGCAATAAAAGCAACAAAACATGCATAGCGTCAACCAATTGCTTTTTACTTGATGCTGTAGTAATAATGGCAGACTGAGCTCAGACATTCAGACTAAAGTGACAATCGAACAACACAGCAAGGACAGCTTGAGGAGGGGGAAAGCATTCAGATCCCTGGCTGTTTAACCTGGTGTGAAGACATGGCTAGATGGCTCTCTAGTTATACTGCAGTCACAATGTAGCTTTGGGTAGAATTGCATAGAAATAACCTTAAACAGCCTAAGGTAGAGGTTGGTAGATCAAAACAAGTCATCACATTTATCTTTTGAATTCACTTCTCCATATAGTGGGATGTGCCATTATTGGCCTTTTCATTCTCCTCTCTCGAGTTTACTTTCTTCGAGTAACATTGGTTTGTGTATAGTGGTTATGATGAATGGGCACATTTTAGAAAGAAAATATTAAAATCAAAGATTATTAATGATTGAACATTTTAATGTTTAATTATTTAAGTAATATGGAGAGATGCAAGTTAGTACTTTGTTATGAGACTGCGCATAGCAGTTAATGCTTTGTATAATCTGTAAGTACCTGTTTAAAAACGCTTCTAAAAATGCTTATGTAATGTATACACATTTTTCTTGCACGTTTCAACAGAATACACAATTGCATAACACAAATGTTCAACAGAATTTCCTTTAATAAGATTTTATTTAATATTTCACACAAGAAAATAAATTAGGTAGTTGGGTTCCATATATTTTTAGACACTTTTTCTACAAGGCTAATAATACAGGTCATAGTAGACCTTCAGATTAAATGGATCAGCAGTCACTCACCAATTCTTGCACCACATAAGACAGTCATGAAATAGTTTACTTGTGTGCATCTCCTTAGATCTAAAATGCGCGTGAAAGAGTTTTTAAAAAATTCTATCTACTGTAAGTATTCACAGTAATTCTAGTGGAACTAGCCACTATTAATATGCTGATTACTCTTCTGACCTGGCATGACATACAAATATATTTTGTGTTTGTAGTTTTCCTCTTTATTTGAAATAGGTTAAAATCTGGTGCCACTCCATAAATAGAGTGCTTTTGTATAAAAATAAACAAATAAAGCTATAAAAAATAATTAGGGTGAATGCAAAATATGCAACTGTGCCTTTTATACCTATTATTATGGTAAAGTGATGGTTGGGTTTGGAAACTGAGGGATAAGGGGCTATTCCCAACTTTTTTGAACCTGTATATTTACCTGTGTTTATTTTCTGAGAAATTATAAATAATATATTTAAAAACAAGCCTTTTGCCAAACTCAGTTAATAGACCAGTCTTAAGCATTATTAACACAAGGCTGTGGTTTAAGTAGGTCTTGAGGATTTTTTATTACTATTTGTGTGGGGTTTGGGGTTGTTTTAATTTGTTTTTAATTCTGCTGCCTGGAAAACTATGACCATTCTATATGATAGTTATTTAGCAAGGTTCATGTTACCAGGAAAATTGACAATTTTTTTTCAATTGCTTTTAGCCATCATCACATTTCAGTTGTATGGTATAGAAATCATCTTTTTTTATTTCCTTTCATGGAAAACTCAAAACAGCTTTGCATGTATTTTACATTGAGGCACCTTTATAGATTGATGCATTAAATATATAACTTCATATGTCTTAAAAAATTCAATGGCTTTGATCTAAAATCTAATGCTCATTCTGGATCTCAGACCCACTATGTTTATCCAATATAGTTTCTGACTGGCCTGCTGCCTGAGTTTCAGGAAAAAAAAAAAGTTAAACATTATTTTTATGTGAAGAAAGAACTTACATGGGATTGAAATGATTGGCTGAAAGGCTACCCTAGGAAGTTGTCAAGCAGTAAAATGATGAATACGGATAAAGACCTTGCCATAAATCCAGCCATCACCAAACACTTGTAAGGAAGTTGGACAACTAAATATTTTTCCTTTCATTTTATTGGTGATAAATATACAGTGTTCCCTTCAGGAAAGAAACAGATGAAATAGCAATAGAAATGAAAGTCCATCAGTTAAGTTGTATTACTGACTGAATGAGCATAAACACTAGGAAGAAGACAACATTCACCAGCTACCTGGGGTATGCTTTCAGACAACCTTTTCCTAAATTTTAAAGCACTTGCATTCAATGTGGTACGATCTGTTTGTAATAATAATCATTGACTATTGTTCTGCAACTTGGATGTTGATAGTGAAGCAGAGAACAATTTATCATTGTTTATTATGAGTCACTATGCACGCAACTATGCTAAACATGGCAAAATGTATTAAACGCTAGTCCACCTCTATTTATGAAATATTTACATAATTTAATTTGCTTTTGTACAGTTTTATGTAAATAAATTGCTTGTCATTTTTGTCTCTGCAAATTAAAATATAACATGTTCAACTGGTTTCTCACCTTCTCTGACATTCTCTTCCACTTTTACTGGATTAAATCAAATGCTATTTCAATACTTAACCGGTATTTTGAATGCCAAAGATGATACTGTCTTAGTAACTGGCCACATATTCAGCTGCAGCTGTAGCTGAAGTTTTACCTGTCTACAAAGTGAACTTCAACAGAGGCTATTGTCACTCAAAGCAGCATACATTTATTTTCATAGCAGTAATGATAGCAGTTATTTGTGATTAGTATTCAAAAGGGCTTATTACTAAGATGTGTTTAAAACTTTCATATTAATGGGAATAACAAGTCTTAAGTAAGAGCTCAGGTATTTCCTTTATGGAACAGCAATTTTCTTGTTATCAGCAAAGATTGTTCTTTTTCCAAGAAGTCTAGAATTATTAACAAATCCTAAAATGTAAGTGAAGCATCTATACTGAGAAGAACAACACAATTAATGCAACATTTCAGAGCAAAATTTGAAATAAAAGTCTCCATTTCTTTCTAGCTGTGAATCAAATTATCCATCTCAGCATAACTGCAGATCAAGAACAAACCCTCCTCAAGAAGGAATATTGAAGAAGAAGAAAGAGTTTATTCCTTAGGTGTCTGGATAATACACTGAGGGGTTTTTTGTCTTTTTTGTTTGTTTGTTTTAACAGAGCACGTTCCAAACCAGCTATTAAATTGGAATTTACATCAGTTGTAATATGTGAAAAATGTGCTTGTGGGGAGAGGGATCAAAGGTTAAAAAATACCCTTGCCCCAGCCTTTGTTTTATACAAAATACAGTATTGCTACAGAAACCTTGCAAATCTTTGCATACAATTTCCCAGTGAACAACACAGAAAGTGCTATTTCTGTCCTTTTACCTTAGTTACAGATTAGGCTTTGTTTTTTGTGAATACAAGTTGGCCAGAACTTTTTTTAAATAAACTTTACATTGCAAATTTCTTTCTCTGACTGTGCTTTCAGTTAACATTTCCTAGTCTCTAATGAACATGTCAAGGAAGATGCTTCCTTCCATAAGCAGAGGTTTGAATCTACATGCCTATGGAGAGAATTCAGTTCGCCAGCTGACCCTGGATCTCCTACATTGCGCTTGAATGAGCTACCCCTCCACCTCTTTCAACGGTAGCAATATTTTAATGAGTAACTTCAATCAAACTTTCAAGGTTTTTTTTATACTAGTTGTAGTATGTAATATGCAAAGCATGACCTTATGTTTGTTTATTTTGTCTTTTATCTGCATTTTTCTTGTTTACCCTCTGCATCCAGGAAAGTGATTATAGGAAGATAAAATAAATTACCTGAACCACAGAGAGTGGTAAGAGAGGATAATGTAAACTGACGAAAGCTAACAATTTATGTTCCCCTTTAACCTTGGCTTCATTTCTCCCTCCTGCACTGCAGTAAAATTTAAATCTTATTCAGAGACTGAAATTAATAAGTGTGACCTGGGCAGAAACGATTTCATGACTTTATTGAGCCTCCTGAGGGGAGTGTATAGAAGATGCTTAATAGTTCATAAATGTGCAAATCATCTAGCCTATGCAAAAGAAGAAAGCAACACCAGAGTTAGACAAGAATATTTGGTGTATTGCTTAGTAAAATGGTGGGAGTCTAGTCAGGCCATTCATACAGCTCTTTCTTCTAAAGCAAGTACCACTGGTTTAGCTATACTTACCACAAAACTACGGGGGGGGAAATGCAAAATACCTATTCTCTACTGGTATGGAATAGCTGCTGGGGGAAAAAAGGAAACAAAGAACAGCAAATAGGTATAATGTAATTGGTACAGAATTGATAGAAATAAATCCCTTTAGGACTTTCAAAATGATTTAAGGATCTGAAAATAGGGAGATATTAATTTGTAGCTATCTACAGTATGGTACTCTAATTTCTGAGAAAGGATTCTTGCTAATTATAAAGCATGTGATTCTGTTCAAGGTGATGTTTTTAAAGATTTAGTTAATGGTTAAAAAATATTTGTGTCTTAGAATTCCTGCTTTGTAAGCTTAAAAGGCAAATTTCAGGAGCCTTCTACAGCATTCATTATAGGAGAAGGCAGGTTTGGAATTATCAAGATAGTCAAGATACAGTTTTCATATTTCTGTTCTACTTTCAGGATTGCAACCAACTTTTTCATGTTTACACTACAATAATGAATTTTTAAAAAAAACCTTTCACTGTGTTTTCCAGGATAATGCAGAGAGAATAAAGTAGTGAAAGTAATATAAAAGCAGGTTTATACCATGTTTACTCCTCGTTTGGTAAATTGACACTCAGGAAAACATAGTGTCATGGAGAAAACAACTAAGAATGAATCGCTTAAGATTTTTCCAATACTGTGGGGAATCAGAGAAGGAAATAAAAACTAGAGCAAGAGTTAAAAAAAAACAACTCTGTCTTTTTATTATCTGCCTCTCATGGATCTCCAGCATCTACAGAATTCCCT
>WEIV01024840.1:0-32312 GCA_013390005.1 Calyptomena viridis
CCATATATATTGATATAATTTGTTCTTATTTGTTGACAGATCACTAGTCAGGGAGAATAAAAAACTCCCTCACTAGAAAAACCCAGAAAAAAAATTAATAGTGAAGTCTAAAGACAGAAAAACTATTTTTGAGTCTTTTTAAAAGAATTGATAGCAGCATTGGGAAAAATAGGAGTCTACTAACACTTTTTATGTGAAAATAATTTTAAAATGCTTATTGCCTCATTTGAGGCAATACTCTGCATGCCAGTGGTAAATAATACACATTCTTTCCAACACACTTCAACTCCTGCCAACTCAGTTCTGCCGACCCATGTTTAACTTCCTTTGTTCTTCCTATGGATGGAGGCCTGAAGGATTATTTAATGGAAAGTGTCCCTGACCATGGCAGGAGGATTGAAATTAGATGGTCTTTAAGGTCCTTCCAACCTAAACCATTCTATAATTATGTACCAACTGTATAAACTACATATTGTAATCTGAGAAAATTCTGGCAGTATTTTTTTCTCATTTACCATTTTCTTCTCAGATAGGTTGTTCAGATATGCTTTCCCAAACTTCCCCACTATTTTAGCTAGTCTCTTAAATCTGTTTCCTGCAGACTGATCTCTGACAAAGCTCTTTCCTCCAACAAAGCCGTTCCAAGGATTACTAAACTGCAAATCACTATTGAAAGTATTTTATGCTTAAACCTCAAAGTGAGCTAAACATGATTTATCTTTAAAAAGGAAAAAAAAAACAACCAACAGTCTTTGGATTGACACAGAAAACATTAAGTAGAAAAAGTACAAGCATTCATTTAGAGTTAGGGGAAATCTCAATGCAGATTGCAAACACTGGATATTTGCTCTTGTGTTTTCCCAGGCTGGATTGTTGATATTATTAATTTCATGTCTAAACTCAAGTCCCAACTATTTAATGTGTAGACAGACTTGTAAAAATAGGTGTTGCTAAATGCTACTGAATTTATAAAGATCTCTACAAAAATACAAACCAACAAGTGCAACACTGATTTTTATATTCTGTTTTTCTTAAATGTATAGCAGCTGGTTTTCTCTCTCAACAGATTGCTTATTCAAAGGAAGGCTGGATATATGCTATACTGTCTCACTCTAAAGTAAGAAGCAGGTTTCTGCTTCCTTTTAATCTATCTGTATACTGTGAAGTCTGCCATCAAATAGCTCTATATTAGTTGTGGGTGTTATAACCTGTCAATCATGCAGGATTATTTAAATGAGTAGGTTTCTTAGATAATGATTTTCTCCCAGGTACCAAGTTATCTCCTTCTTAAAAAGGATACAATAACTTCAGACACCTGTATGAGAAAAAAACCCCAAACCTGAAGCTCATGAAACTTGTAGATATGTTCCCATGAATAATTTGGTGTTATTGTTAAATTCCATGTAAAGTCTATTTATATGACTTATTTTCATCTTTGGTGATTAAAACTTCAAGACTACAGTTACAAATTTTCTAGTACAGATTAAAAAAAAAAGTAAAACACTCTGTAATCAATTGTGTTCAACATGTGGGACATAACCTTTTATAATGGCAAAAGAATTCCCTACTAAGCGAGCCCCTTCATCCATCTTATCCATCTGGGAGAGCCTGCATGGCTTGCCATGGTTCACAGTCTTCTCCAACACCTCATTTCCTGGATTAGGTACATCAGCACAGACATCTCTGCCTGTTCCCTTGCATCACTATGCTTTTATGGACTTACTATCCACGGATTTTTCTAATCCTTTTTTGAACAGTCTGATGCTGTCTGTCTCCATGACCTCCTGAGACAGTCAGCTCCAGATATCACTTGCACAGCAGAAAAAAGTACTTTTCTTCTGTATGTTTTGTACAGATTTTCTTCTACTTTTAATGAGTTTCAGAACCAAGAGGGGTTTGTATTAAAATGTTCCTTTGGTCTATCCAAAGCCCAGAACTCCAAGGGCACAGGATGATGCACTTCTTTCTTTTCCTGTGGTTTTCCAGCACACGACTGTGCCTGCGAAATTCCCTGTCCTGTGCGAGTGAGCACACAGGCTCTTCCAGTCTTTTCAGCACTACCAGATCACAGCTTACTGGATCCATACATCTTCCCTTTGTGTGAGTTATCACGCTTCATTTATCTTCAGCTGTAGAGTAAAAGCCTCCACATTGCACAGCTCCTTGCACAGATATCAATGCCGTGAGGAAGCCTGAATAAGTGGCAGAGCCCCACAATGCCACGTGGGTGTGGAAACCTTGGTGTGGATCCAAGGTTGGCACTGCTGGAGACCCCTTAGCACGAAGCAGCACAAAATCAAAGGGAAACAAAATTCTTACAAAGAAACAGTTCCCAGGAAATGCCTATGGCTTGACATACTGTGTCAATAAACTTAATTAATTAATTAAAATTAATCTAAGAATGATCTTTGTAGAACATAAAGACATGTCTCTAAGAACACTGATTTAAATTTGATGTTCTGCCTTTGTGGTTTCTTAATAACACATAGTAAGTCTCATTGTCTAATATACCCAAACGTGTGTGATGGTGTAAAGAATGAAATGGACTAAGAGGTAAAAACACTAAATCAATACAAAAAAACCCCCAGAATTAGTTTAGTTTAGTGAACCAGTTCCTTGAGTCTGTTTCAACTTTTTCTCTGAAGTGGAATTTAGATAGATACCACTTGGAGGCACTCTTATACTATTCTCACTTGAAGTTTCTAAGCATTTCGTGCAGAGGAAACAGTATTTTTTTTAATTTCTTTTTTTCCTCCTTATAATCACCTAGAAATGGGTAATTAACAGTGGTTTGGGTAGTTAAACTTTGACATTACTTGTATTTATTACCTTCTTATTTTGTCAGACGTAAATAGTTTTCTATACTCTCAATATAACAGACTTAATTCCCTTATGCAATGGGTGATAAAGGTGTGTCTGTGATGCAATGCTGGTTTGAAGCAGTTAGAAAGGATTATAAACTGTGAACTTACACAAATTATTCACTTTAAAACTGTGTGGCATTTTATCACTTCAGACTTAAAATTAAACACCCAGTTTATCATTATATTCTATATATTTTAAATTATATAACATTATCTTTGAGAAGCAGATAAAAGTATTTCTGTTTTATAGGCACATATAATCTCTCCACTCTGATTGCATTTTAGATATGGAGCTTTAGAAAACATTTCATTGTATTTAGAGCACTGTATTTCTTACATACACGTAAAATTATTCTCAGTCTAAGCAGAGATGACATTTTTCAAAGCAAGAGTACTTTTAAAATTTATATGTAATATGTTTGCTAATTTTCAGTAGTTCACCAAACAAAAAAATAAATCAGGGTAAAAGTCTTGGCCTTGCAGTCCTGTGAAAACCTACAAAAGAGACCAAAAGAGGTCTTAGGCCATGATGTTTCCCTCAATAAAGGATACATAAAAAGGAAACTGGTCTATTAACAGGGAAAAGCAAAATCTTGCTTCAGAAAGTGACAGACTGAGTCCTTTTTACCCTAATTCAGCGTGCCACCCACTCTCCTCTACCACCTCACACCTCTGCAGTGGGTCAATCAAACACGGTTTGTAAGGGAATGATGCAGGATCCACTTTCCTGCTCATCCTGCTGAGGATGTGAAGCACAGGGCCTGTACTGAGCTGGTGCTGGTAAATCCCACCAGCGTGGCCTTATGGCATGAACCAAACAGCAATTTTGCAAGTTCCTCTCATTTCAAATGACCATTTGAGCTCAACTGTGCAGCTCAAAACTCATTCAAAAAACGTGTGTAATTCAGAGTCACACCTCACACTTGTCATTCCAAGGAAATCCTTGCATATGCCCTAAATAAATATTAGGAATTCCTCAGAGCGAAGGAGATTAGCAAAAACTATACTTGAGCACAGCATAAGCCTAAATAGTGAGTGGTGAGGGATAATACCTGCCTGGGGAGCTATAAGGACAGAAGTGTACTCACGGAGAATGATGGGTTTTAGCAATGTCATAAAGAAAGTGGCAAGAGGAAACCACCTTACAGGGAGGAAGGGGAAGAGATGAAAGCCAGGGAAGTCGAGTGGCAGTTGAGAAGGGCAAAGGGAAATGGACATTAACCCTTTGGAAACATGGCTCTGTTTGTATCCTTTTTTTCTAGAGTCTACGTTTCCTTTGCAACATGCACTGATCATGCTTTTCTGCCAGCCTGGCTTTCTTTTGTGTGATAGGAGCAGCAGTGCTAAATCCCACATCCCAGCTCCAAGAGCAGAGAAAAGCCAAAGCCGCTGCCCAACCCACTCCAAAGACCCAGCACCCACCAGATATGCTTTGCAAGTAGTAAGTTACCCACAGGGGGCTTATCTTGAATGAATGTGTGTAGCTTCTACCTGAACTTAGAGTCCCTTTACTATGCCTTTTTATTTTCTCCTGTGTGCTAAAGACATCTAAGTTGAACACGTACAGCATATGGAAGTAATATTGACTGTGAAAAAGCAATGAAAAGAGTACAAATTTTCCCAGCATCCTGTGGCAGGACTTTCAGAGCTTACCCCCACACTTCACAGCTTGTTTGCTTTGAACCTGCTACCTCCTACTCATCCCTCTATCTTCCATCACTTGAAATACTCCTTTTATTTGCCCTTCTCCTCTTCCCTTGTTACTTACTGTTTCTCTTTTTCACTCTACCCCTAATGATTTCCTTGTTCTTCTCCTCTGCATTTATTTTTCTCCCCAGTTTCTAGTGCTCTCTTTCTCATTTCAAACATGCATCATTTGCATAAAAATATTGTCTGCAAAATTAAGGAGGAATTGGAAAGTCACATGCCCTAAGAAGCAGGATTTCTTTTAGGTCTTATTCTATTCAGAGAAATCTTCTGGCTCTATTCATAATGCAGAATTGTATTAAGTAAATACTTAAATACTTTTTTCAGTGAAGTAGATGGCTTGTACGTCTTCCCCCACCCTCTCACTGCTAAAGACTTTCTACACAAAAGAAAGATCTAAATAGAATTTGACCTAAGCTGAGCACTTTTTACATGGAAGTCAAATTTCCTGAGAACAAAGTGATGGAGACAGCACAAAGGATCTGATATTTGTCAGATTTGATGAATTGTGCATACTTGCCTATCAGATGTCACCCCACCACTGTCAGTTCAGTTAAATTTGGTTTTCTGAAGAGCCCTCCATTAAGGATGGCCTGGAGTCAAAAATCTCAGAGGTAGTTCAATTGTGGGGGCATCAGACCAAGGCATTAAGGACTCACAAACACCCTTTCTTGGGCCTGCCTCTATTTCATGGTAGATCAGTAGGCACCTCCACAACTTCAGCATAGAAGGCCACAGACCCTACAGACATAAATATCTCTACACACAGAGATAAAAGTTCAGCTCCAGCTGGTCAACCTCTCTGCTTAATGATGTTATCAGAACACAGGAAAGGCTTTTTTTCAAGTTAAAAGTTTCCTTTTAGCTCATACTTCATCCATCCTCAGGTCACCAAATGATTTATGCTCATGATTTTACAGCCAAACTGGTCCCTGATGCTAATTTGACAAGCCAACTGGTGAATCCTTAAAACACTTTCCTGTTAAAGTGACTAGACAGAGTTGAAACTGTGCATTAGAGCGTCAATCACAGAAACCATCTGTTCTAACAGGGCTTTTTGTTCTTTCCAAATTCAAGCTTTCTGAATGAGATGCTGACTGTTTTATAAAATACTGACAAGAATCAGTATACAAGAAATTACCTATTCAGCATCTCTAAGAGATGATAATTGACAGTAGTCAGTTAACAAGTAAAGATATTTTGAATGATTAACATTAGGGAGGATGAGTTAGAGTCTCTTCGTTAATTCTGTATTAAATTAACCTTCCAAGCACTTACAGTTTGAGAATTGCTTTGCAAAACATTGCATATGAGACTTAAGTATGAGATGTTGTTTCCCATGGCTATTCACAAAAGCCATAAAATAAATCTGGGATCTGGATGAGCTTTATTGTCTTCCTGCAAAACAATATGCTAAGGTAATTTTATTTTTGGCCATGAATGACTCACTATCACCATCACCTTTTAATTTATCACCCTAATCTTTCAAAACTAAGGAGGAATGATTCAGAGTCATTACGAGGAAAACCTTTTCCCCCATGACAGCAGCCAAGCAGGGAAGCAGCTTGCTCACCTCCAACCTCAGAGGATCCAAGAGGATCAAGACCTGGGCAAGTGGGTCAGATTCCAGAACTGACCCTGTTGGGGCAGCAAGCCTGACCAGAGAGCTCCTGAGGCCCCTTCCCAACCCTCAGATCCCTAAATAGTCAACTCTCACACAACGTTCCCTTACTTCTCACAGACATTAGGCTGATCCTGCCTAGATACACCAGGGCTCCCTGATTCTTTACAAGTTTAAGGCAGAGTTATTATATTTCTTTATTTCCTACCAAACTCCAACCCCAATCTCTGCTTTTCCCCCTTTAGCAGAGCTGACACTGACTTACCACACCAGGCTTTTCTGGAGAGATAAAATTTTATTTTCCTAGAATTTCTTCCTTTCAGATGCTCTAAAGATATTTTGATTGATAGCAGATGATCATGGGGAAAAAATATAAATGTTTTGGACATGGTTATCTTGAAATTTTACACCCTTCAGTAGCTACATAGCATTGCCATCCCAAACTTCTACAGCAAATTATAACTGGTCTCTTTTTGGATATCTACAGGTCAAGGACACACTTTTCTATTCCAATGGCATAATTTATATTGCTAGAACCAGATAACATTGAGAATTCAAGAAGAAAGAACATTTCAATATCAGGATCCTGTTGATCTAAAAAGAGATTGATCTTTAGTTTATCATCAAAGTAGCAGCTACCCGCTTTCTTTACACTATATTTCCTGTATATATATATAAAATATTGATAAAGTTATATCCTCTCCTATAGATTCCTTTTGTCTGTCATGATACTGGAATTCTCTACAATCACCTGTTGTTGCGCAGCTGCAGAAGGTACAATTGCTTCCCAACATGCAGCATGAAAAAAGATCAAAACAATTTTAAGAGAAAATCCTAGAATGGTTTGTCCTAGAATGGTTTGAGTCAGAAGGAATCCTAAAGATAATCTTGTTCCAACTCCCTTGCCATGGGCAAGGACTCCGTCATTAGACCAGGTTGCTCCAAGTCCCATCCAACCTGGGCTTGAGCACTTCCAAGAACGGGGCAGCCACAGCTTCTCTGGGCAACCTGTGCCAGGGCCTCAGCATTCTTACAGGGAAGAATTTATTCCCAACGTCCCATCTAACCCTGCTCTCTGTCAGTTTGAATCCATTTCCCCTTGCTCTGTCGCTCCAGACCCCTGCCAAAAGTTCCTCTCCGGCTCTCTTAGAGCCTCTTCAGATACTAGGAAGGCCTCTAAAGGTCTCAGGGTGGAGAAGAGAAGGCTCCAGAACAACCTTATTTCTCTCTGTCTTCTCCACAGAAGAGGGGCTTCAGCCCTTAGAGAATCTCCCTGATTTTTCTCTGGACCCACTCCAGCAGGTTCACATCCTTCTTGCATTGGAAGCCCCAGAGCAGGAAGCAGTGCTCCAAGTGGGGTTCTCGTTTTAGGGAAGAACCAGTCCATTAATGTCTCCCTTTTATGCGTTGATATACAAAAGAAGAAAATGGGCGAGTGAACATGACACTACAATTCATTTTTCTATATTAAAAAAGTATGAGATTATATATATATATGTTACAGTAAGCATAGCATTCCTTTCTGTCAGCAGGCTGTGAAGTTCAGGATGCTCTAGGTGTTCTCTGCAAGGCTGTTCAACAGACTGCAGGGATAGAACAGACCTTCGCTCCATGAAATCCTGCTGACAGCTCAGAGCTGAAAGCTGCAGTTTTTTGTCCCCTTAAGATAACACAATTGCTTGGATGCACAATATCTTATGCAGTTTATGAGGCAGTGATCAATCTCTGATTGACAATTCTAATTAGCAGCTCTCTTATGTGCAACGTTATGGCATTTTATAGCAACTTTCTCCTGGATATTAAACTTCCACAGCCATCTTATATGAAATAAAGTACTTTATAGATCATTGGATACCCAATGCTGTCAATTATGTTTGTTTATACTGAAAGGCTTTGTTGGCATTGTAATATGCTGGTTTTGACGTTTGTTTATACTGAAAGGCTTTGTTGGCATTGTAATATGCTGGTTTTGACGTTTGTTTATACTGAAAGGCTTTGTTGGCATTGTAATATGCTGGTTTTGATATAAAGATTCATATCTATAATACCTAGTGATATCTTCTAATACCTCAGCTTTTCTTCTCTGAGGAGCTCCTGGCATTTGAGGTTGACACAGGGGGAGGACTCCTGTGTCCTGTTATTATTGTTTCCAGAACACTGTATTTCAGGTATGAAGTTTTGTACATTTAAGGATGAATTCCCCCCCCCACCTCCAGCTGAGGTGATTCATAATGGAATACAGTTATCATAAGCAAAATGGCATCTGTTTAAAAATATGGTTCTCTGTTACAGTCACAATGACATATCACATTTTGCTTGGTTGAAAACACACTAGAAAATGGTGTTCATGTGAGATGTGTTATGAAATGTCTAAACAGATTTTTCATGGAATAACAACTTTCCCCCAAACCCACCACAAACTAGGCAGCAATTACACAGCAGGGTCATACCTTAGCATCCCCATTAAAATTTGTAACTAGTAGACCAAGGTCCATCAGAAACACAGGAAATACGCTTGTTTTTGAGTCATTGAGTTTCTCACCTGGATAGAATATGGGTTTGTTTCAGGGTGTTTTTTTCTCCCTGATATTTCTTTTGGAAAAGTAGGCTTTCCATCATATAGAAGGTGATAAATTACTGAGAAAAACACAGTATCTTTTCTTGTCATGTGTGTGGCTTGTTTTCCCTGGTGCTCTCGGAGGAAGAGACAGTATATAAAATAAAAAGTTTTCCTCCCCCCTTCCCAGAAATCCCAGAACAGCAATTTGAGCTTAAACGTTACCTTAAGCATACTTTAAATTAACTACTGAATACTTCCAAAACTAAATTCAAAGATGAGGAATCAGCAAAAATTTTGAAACAACACAAAAAAAAGATTGTAAAGTACAGATAAGGAGGTCGATGATATATATACTTGAAATACAAGATATCAGCAGACTGAATGCAAAGCACAGCAGGGCAGTTACAACTCAGTGCCATTCATCTTTTAAATGATAAGGCTTCTCTAATTTTATGAAGTATTTGTCATATCAAATGCTTCCTGGTTCCATGAAAAATTTCTTTGATTTCCATCCCTTAGGATTTTGATGTACAGTACAGCACTGCCTTCATATCAGGATTAATGCTGGAAGTATAAATAAACCACTCAATATTTAGGACTATTGATGGTGGTGACACCCTGACAGTTGGATTTTGTCACTGCACAGTAACTTCACAGTACTGCACAAGACCAGGAGCTGTACAGGGAGGATGTCCTCTATTTTATTCAGAGGGGAGAGGGCTTGAAGATGTATTGATTTCAAACTTGTTTTGCAAGTTTCCATTTAAATGTTATAAATCCTCCTTGTAAATTGAGAAAATACTTTTTTCCCCTTCGGAAATTAGTCAGGAGGCAATATATATGCATATATCTAATACAGAGGCACACAGACATATGAAAATGTTATTTGAGAGGAGAGATTGTATTGCATTAATAAAAGCAAAGATAGAAATTCATGTAGAAGCATCAGCATAACCAATCTCTCCAGTCACATTCACTGTGCAGGAGTTAAGCCACCCGAGCTGCCCTTTGGCTTTCCCTGCCAGGTCACTGTCCTCCTGCACTCCGGGCACCTCCTGCTCTCTGGCTCAGGGAATTTCCTGTGGCTGCCAGCCCCAGTCACTCTTTGTGCTGCCAGGTGCTCTGCTCATCCTCTGCTAACAAGGCATTTCTTCTGCTCGGCTGCAAAACTTTGTCTTTTGCTATTCTGGCAGGCTTCAGTCTCCTACCTATTCCTTCTCACCCTCATCCCCCTCCTCTCCTGCCAAAACGCACCTTCCTTGAACCCATTTTTCTCCATTTCATTTCCATACCGCTCATATAGAGCAATTCCTGTGCAAGTCATCCAAATAACCCTGGTCCCTAAACATCAGGGAGAAGCCCTCTCTGCTACACCCTCAGGCATGTTATGTTTTAGCCTTAAATTGAGTTTTTCCATGACACAAAACAGTTTGTCTTAAACATTTTCACTGAGCCTATTAAAGAATGAGAGACCTCGTCGAAATTTAAATAGGACTCTCCATCCTACACATTAGAAAAAACTATCCAAATTTGCTGCAAGTGTTAAATAGCAATAATAAGAAGTGGCAAAGAATGCTAATACCCAATACCATTCGTACTGGAGAGAGGGAGGCATTAGCCTCACCATGCTGAAATCGTTGTTAAATTTGACATCACTAACAGTCCCTCAGACAAGGATAAATCTTCCTTCTCATACGCATTCAAGCTCAGTTTAGACTCCACTGCCTATTCTACACTTCTGCTATTCTCTGCTGAGTTTTGGTAGAGAGATGTATAAAATATGCAACACAGACCTGTGGAGGATGTATGTTTACTTGTGCTTTGATGGAGGGAAAATATGTTTCTCTCATCTATTCTCCTTGGACTGCAGAGGCAGGAAAAGAAGCTCCATGGTGCACCTTTGGAAAAGAGCCTTCTATTAGCCCAAATAACTAAGTCCAGTAAAAAAAAAGCCATTAAAAAATGGTCCTAATAGTTGATTAAAATGTTGTGACACTCCCTAAGTAGCAGAAATACCTCCACAATTTTTCAGGTGTTGAATTCATGGAGTTAGTTTAGAATTTCACCATATATTATACCTCAGATCTTACTTAAGAAACAAATTTACTAAAAAACTATTGGAAAGACTAAAGTGTATTTTAAAAAGCATCCGTGGGATTTTATCCCGTCTCTTGAGACCTATATCCAAAATGAAATTTAAATAATGTAGCATATAAGCAACACTCTTGTTGAGGAACTTTTACTTTCTTCTAACTGTATAACTTTTTCTGTACATACATAGGTACACACAGTGAATCAACTTTTATGTGATATATCTTAATATTTCTCAAGTTCTGCCATAAGTTATTTTTTTCCTGTTTTGTTAGGGTGTCAACCCAAAATATTAAAGCATTTATACATAAATAACAACAAAATATAAAACATTAATTTTGTATTTTACCTTTAATTTTTTTCAGATACTTTAAGCCACTCAATGGAATTTAAAGCTATTAAATTTTAATTTAAAAACTTCACTTATACTGAATTTTAGAGATAATCTTATTTTAAATAGATCTTCAGTATAGTAGATGTTGTAATTTAAAATGATCCATAAAACACATAGAAAAAGCATCTTCTGATGTATATCTCCTGTACCAGGTTGATTTTACTGACATGCCCTCAAAAATTAGTTTACCCTTGACAAGTAAATTATTTCAAAATGGTCTTTTATTTTTCTTTATCATTATATAGATGGGAAATTGGTTAACAGAAAATTCAATTGCCTGAGATTATCTGGATGATTATTTGGAACTCAGAGGTAAAGATGGGGATTGAACATGCATCTTCCAGCTCTTCCAACACCACTGCCTTCCCAACAGCTCTTATCTCCTATATCATGTCAATTAAAAAAGCTCCTAGAAGATAAACAGAAGACATGTCAGACAGCAGCCCTGTCTGCTGCTTTCCCTAGTTACAAATCCAAACAGGAATTGACCTGTTCCACTTCTCCTGCTCTCAAACCAGTTACCAGAGTGCACCTCCCTCGGAAACCAGGCCAAAGGAACTTGAGTCAATGACTGTGGATAAAAGCTTTTCCGATAAACTCTCAATTCATTAAATTAAATGGTGACTTTAAATTGATGAAGATTATAATAAATTATTTCTTAATCCTGCTGTATCAATCTATCATACATGGTACTACAACATGACGAGCAGTAACATTAAAAGCTTTATGAAAGTCATGTCATCTTCCTGAGAGCTCAGTGGTGGCAGAGGATGGGAGAGGAGTTACAGCAGAGGACGTAGGAGTAAAGGGTCACAACTTCTGTGCGAGTGGGAAAGACCTCACATTTGGCATTGGACTGGGAAAAGTGACACTCAAAAGTTCATGTTACAACACAGATGTTGACAGTGTCATAGATAGGACCAACCAATCCACTCTGGTTACTTTGAGGAGCATAAGGAACAAGATACATGCTCAGATTTAGTGATATTTACAGTTGTTAGCTAGCCCTATACTATTGTTATTAACACGACTGTGAAGCACAGAGACCCATTAATTAATGCTGCTGACATGGTAGTTGTTTTGAACTCTGCTTGCTTATTATTATCATTAATTTAGGAAATGGAAATAGTTAACTCATCTTGAAGAATGCTAACAGATATCTTTTAAATAATGAAAAAATCAAAGTAATGGCTTTTTTCAAAACCTTTGGAATTCATAAAGAGAGAGTAGTAACTCTAAGGAATATTTATTTATTTTTAAACAAAACCATTCTGATCCAAGAAATATACAATAAAAAACATTCAGATATGGTTTGTATCCATATCAGAACCTGCCATTTTATTGCTATTATACATTTCTGCCTGATGTATTTCTCACTCATACTTCTGGATTCCGGCTCTTACCATCCGCTGGTAAAACACCATGTTGGTTTTGATTAACTAAACGGGATTCTCATTATTAAAGACTGTTTCTCTACTTCAGTAGTACAAAGGAAATAGTGATAAAGCCTCCAAGAAAGTGTTTAAAGGGAGACACTGTGAGGGGCTACATGTATGGCCCTGTCTACATATCTCAGGCTGTGTAACCTTTCCCTTGAAGCCTCTCTGGGTGGGAATTCCAATATGTGCTCATCAGGATGGAGGTGTGTCCTTACACCCTATTGACTTGCAGTAATTCACAGGAGCTTCCCAATTAAATACATATTGATATTTATCTGAGCACATATGGTTTTGCATTAGTTCAATGACATCATCATAAAAACACCTTCCTTTCATGCCGAACTTTAAGAGTTTGGAAAACCAATTGAGATTTTCTAAAATTCCACAATTCCTGAGGAGTTTGGTCCACTGAATACTCAGAAGATTCTTATTTTATTCTCTGTGCTTCATACATCAACTTTATCTACTCATCATATATGCTCTGAGCAGCAACATTTGAGAGATCTAAACCCAAAAATGAACAAAGAAATGCTTGACTTCGTGTTGCATTTCACTGCAGAAGTTCTCTATGCACCACAGCACACTTACAAAAGGCAAATCTGATGGGAATACTGCACGAAAGGGTGTTGTCATCAGGTTTCTGAGACCAGTATTGAAGATGCAAGACTACAGATAAAAACCTGAAGTTTTGAAGTCCTCCTTGTAGTTAGTAATTTATATTTATACAGCCATAGGAGCAACTCATAATATTTTGTATTTCTTAAAGAAATAAATATTTTAACATCCCTGTGAGACAGAAACTTAATACAGTCATTTTACAGATGAGGAAACTTAATCACAGAGCAAAGCACATGACTAACAAATCGACATTTACTTTCAATAACTAAAATGGACCTTCAGGCATCTAAATGACAGTTTAAGTATTCACATTCAGAAATGAGCATTTTACTCCAATTAAAGAAGTCATCAAATATAAAAAACATAAACCACTAAAAATAACCTAGTCAACATCTTAGTTTAATTAAAAGACATATAACTTCTACCTGGTAACTTTCCAAACAGCAACTCTGGGGGGAAAGCAGAGATCTAAATATTCATAGCAGGATTTTTGCCATTGGACCTACTATTACTATAAAGAGAAGCAATTATTTTTGACTTAAAGAATGTGTAGTTGGGATGTTTATTTATCACAAATAGAAGCACAGTTGGACTGTTAGCAAGTACTATTGCCAAAAGCTGGTCCACCACAATGAATGAAAACATACATCTCTCATAGCTTAATGCAGTTTTTAACATTTTCTGCAGCAGGAAATTCTTCAAGAATTTTTTAGATGCGAGGCAGCTTTATGTTCTCCCTAAACTGTGAACTCAGGTTGTGCATTTAATTTTGATTTTTTTCGTGCCTTCAAAGTTTGGTCATGCCACCTTCACCCACCTGGCACTTCCCAAACCTCATTTCTTCTCCTTGTGTACAGAGGATGGCCCAGACAATACAGAAATCATTCAAATCACAGCTCCAGCACACACTCTCCCACACACACGTTGGATCTGCTATGGCTGGCACCACTTCTATCCCCTGCAATAAATTTTAATCAGATACTTTGTACCCTGTTGTACTCTTGTCTGAAACCATCCAAAGTGCTGTTGTTGCTAAGGAAACCACTTCCCGTTATCCTCACACTCGGCTTTGCTGCCTCCTTCCCTCCCTTCTCTCCTTCCTTTCCCTCTTCCCATTTTTCCTCGGTTCCAAGGGACAATTCTGGCATCATGTTGTGAGCACTGAGCTCATTTACCCTCTATTCCCTATGGGTTCAAACTCACTTGAAGCACATAAGAAGTAACTGCAACCAAAATTTGTGGTATTTAAAGTATGACCATCCCTGTGCAGGCACAGGCCCATTATGTTTAATTAGTCCCTGTACAGCAAGAGACAAGCTGATCCCAATGGGCTGCAACAGTGAGGAGGAGCCCTAACTCACTGTGAAAAAAAAGGAATAAACTCAACTCTGGGCTCTTCTGGCAGGAGATGAAAGAAATACACGGAACAGAATATATGGGCTGGATATGTGAGTGCTTGAGTATTTTTTCCTAAGGAATAAAGTTCCAGACCCATTTACTCTCCTCTACACCATGGCACCCCACTACAGGAAGAGTTGTTTACCTCTTTCAGAGAAATAAAGTTCCCTGAGCCATTTGACTGCAGAATTGATTTCTGACCTTTTGCTTCCTTCCAGGCTCCTGATGTTTAAATCATGCAGCCAACGAGCAGACCACAGAAGCAGCTCGTGTTTAGGGTTATGTTCTCAAAGCTGCGAGCAGGGCACGCAGAGCATAGTTCCTCCACCACAAATGCCAGGGAAAAATAAAGAGTGGAGAATTTGGCTATTGCCATTTACCCCCTGTGTGCCCAGAACCAGAAGGCAGAACTGTAAGCCCAGATGTTAACTGAAAAAGGCACAGCAAGAAAAGAAAGACAACAAAATTAGAGGGCTTTCTTCCATAGGAATTGATAAAACAGTTTGAATAACATTCCAAGTTTTATTTCGTAGCATTTAAGGGAAAGGAAATTTTTTCAAAGTACACAACTCCCTTGACATGAGGGCTCCTTTAACTATCCATTGTGCATGTCAGTAATGGGAATTTTGACACACTTTCCCTTTTTCTACATTCATTACTCTTTCCCCCACATTGCTTTCGCTGTTTATCACATTGGCTTTCATACAGTGGGATGTAGAACAGGCAAAAGGCAAAATTCAGAGCTAAAGAGCAAACAACCTCTAATATTATAGAGCCTTCCCTGTGTTTTCACTTTTCCAAACCAAGTCTCATTGCCATTAGTATTGAGTGTGAGGATCCTGCTGGGTCTGTTGCGGTTGTCCTATTGACTTTCTCTGGATGAATAAGTTCCTGTCAAGAGCGGCACTAAATATCCACTTTAGAAAAGCACTTTTAGCCATAAAGAGCACATTTTCCCTTCCTTTCTAGAGTTGGAGCCAGCACTGCAAAGCACAATGAAAATGCAGTCTTTGGAGACAGATATAATTATAAGTAAATACTTCACAGGCATTAATTAGCAACATTTTTTCACCTGTGTTTTGTATAGGGAGTCAAACATCCCTCAGCAGAATTTGCTGCTGCTTCTATACTTGCTACTAAAACTTCACAAGTAATAACTACACCAAACCCTTGTACTGCACCAAGCTTCAGACACTTGAATAATATGAATCCAAAGTCGTTAGCTGTGGATTTTTTTTTCTAGTCAAAAGCAGCTAAGATACTGATTCCTAATCAACTGCATGGCAGTTTCTTAATATTTTCTTGTGGTCAGGAACTAAATCAAAGATAGACCCATTTCAGAAAAACGTCACAAAAATCCAGAATGCTTATATGGGATTTCAGATCATTATCTGAGGAAAAAAATATTTGAGAGGAAAAAAGCAGTGGCTCATCTGCATTCGGCATCAGTGCCACAAGATGAAGGTTAAAGAAAAAAACCTGCAGAAACAGGACAGCCGAAGAGACAAAAATAAAGGCCAATATATTGGTCTACAGACTTGCAGAACAGCAGGGCAAATGCTCACTGATGAACACAAGCCATGGGTCTGTGTTTGCCAACAAAGAGAATAGCCAATTTTTCTGGGCTGCGTATGTCCAGAGGCTATGCTGTTTTTAATCAAGGGTACTGCTTTTACCCACATAGACAACACATTACTGATATTGTACAGTAAAGTCACTTAAAGAATTCCTTAAATTATCTTTCATACAATAAAACTTAGCATTTTTTACTCACTTGGCAGAATTCTGTCCTTTTTTCTTTGGGCAGAAAGCAAGAAAGATGTCTCCTCCCTTGCTTTGTTGGGATGATGTTCAGAGTTAGGGCTCCTATACCAGAGACAGAACAGAAATCCTACAGAGAAGCTCACGTACATATTGCTAAATTACTACAGAGGTTTTATTTGGGTGATTATTATCATCAGTAAACCTCAATGTTATAGAAGGTTGAGGGGCAGGTGGAAGAGAGACATCAATGTATTCATCTGAAAACTAAGAGAAACGTGAGAAAGGCTGGATTTGTTTTGCATAAGCCTCGGAACGTGTGGCACCAGTGTGGCCCTGGAGCAGCAACTGGAAGTGCTGACTGTGAAGGCAGACTGGTGGAAAAACAACACAGCCACTCATGGCTGTGACTCAGCACCATGATTGTCTTTTGACACACAGTCTGCTGCAATCCTGTACTCAAAGGGGTCCTTCACATCAAGTGGCAGAGCCTGTATTTTCATTCCTAAACAACATCAGGTTTGCTTAACCTGGTGCTTGTGAATCCCTGGATCACCTCATCCCTTAGCTGGGCAGAGGGGAACATCCTCATAACTGCCTTTGGATTTCCATCTGAGATGTGGAGTTCACTGAACATATGAATATGCAGTCAGGAGTCAGAAGCTGTCAAAAAATCATGCAATTATTCACTGGAACAAACAAGAGAAGAGAAATGTCTTAATAACAGGGTTGGCTTGACATTTCCCAGCATAACTGGCTCTGGCTGTGGTCTGTAAGAAATCAATTCACAGGGAAGCCACAAATATCAGCTAATGCCTTGATTCATAAACTTTTATCCGTGCTTGTGTGAAAGTCCTATTAAAGTAAATAGGGTGAGAGTCTCAGACTCAAGTCGAAGGACCAGAGCAGGTAAGAAGTCAAGCAGGCAGTTTAAAATCTCTCTGGGGAAAAAGGGCAGGAATATTGCTTGGAAAGCAGCCCTTCACTTTTTTCCTTCATATACATTGTCCTCATTTTACCTACCTGGACATCCTGAACTAATGAGATTGCTTAGTGCCTTAGTTTTGGTAAGGAGTGCATAAATATTGATCATTACTGGAAAAGTTCCAAAAAATTCTTAAACTGACACTTCTTGTTTGGGGCTAATTAGTTTTTATTCACATATTTTGGAAAGAAAAGCTCCTAATTCCACCTACTTGACAAATGGTTTTATCAAGTATTGTGAATAAGAAGCTTTTATAGGACTAGGTAAATTCTTGGAAGATTTTTGTTTTAAGGACTGAAGTTCATTCCTTTAGAACAGTTATTTTTGACAAGAGGGAAGAAAGGTTAGAGTAGTGTACAGCATAAATAATTTTCAACTAATGACCTAGGACTTTGGGGTCAAGTCTTTCATGGGTTTATTATTAATCTCTTGACTCCAACTGACTTGTGGTTTCATTTTCAGGAACTGTTTTTAAAGACAATAAGGAGATTTTTCCTTTTAGAAAAACATTGTTAGTTTTAGCTATTTTCTCAGGTTTTAATTGACTAGTGTCTTGATTACGACTTTCCTGAATGCATGGCATGTTTCTGATGAAATCAAGGGCCTGAGAGTTATTTAGCTGGTGATAGGGATGTTACACTAATTGGGTCTACACCAGGGATTATTCTTACAGGTATTATTACAATGGAAATAGAGATAGCCAAGAGGACAGACACTTATTTAGTGGACAGATACATTAAATATAAGTGCTTGCAATAATTAATATTTCAGAAACCTGTGAAAGCAAATTGGCAGTAAAGCAGCAGAATTGCAACTTGGGCTTCCAGGTCTCTGCTCCAAAACTAAGCAAGGTCAGGGATGGAATTAACTTCTTCAGTAAAGGTTATAGTCTCGGTGATCATTTAAATATTATATGTCCATAATACAAATTGGAAGAGGCGTGAGAATTGTTTATCACCTGACTGCAAGGAGAAAAAATCAAGACCATGGGAATTTTCTCCAAGGTTATTGGATTTCCAGGTACTAAGAACTGTAAGTGGGGATCCTGAGACTCATCAGTGAGACACACGATAGTATAGGTTACCCATTATACATGTCACTCAATTAAAAAAAGGAGTACCAAGTGACCTCTCAAAGTCCTGAACCAGGATGGAAGGAACATAAAATATGTGAGAGGTTCCATCAGGAAAATTCTCTTTAGGTATCCAATTCCTTCTCTAAAGCACTGCAAAGGGCAGCTCAACTTCATAGAATCCTAAAATGGGTTGAGTTGGAAAGGACCTTAAAGATCATCAAGTTCCACCACCCCTACCATGGTCAGAGACAATCTCTGAGCTGCAGCACGGTGTTAAAGGTGCAACATCTAAACACAAAACCAGTATTTCTATATAGTAATAAAAAATACTACATTCTAAGAGATAAAGTCTATTAAAAATAGGCTTTGTCAGGAAGAGGTCTGATTTTCTATCAGGTGCTCTTTGCGCATGAGCATGTAAAAGTAATTCCCATTTAAGTGAAAAGCATTAATAACTACTCTAAGTACATAGTGAAGGAACTTTTAACTTTTTTTAAATCTGTAGAGAAGTTAAGTCATCTATATCTGGAAGTCATTCCCTACAAATTTTGGGAAATACAGATTTTGGTGGCAGCTGAAGTGACCACGTGTGGTTTGCAAGGCTGACCTGGATGTCTCCACACCACTTTCTTTCAGTGTGGAAGGAGGTGGCTGAACAAAACCCCTACTCTCTGTAGGCAGACTTTGGAGCTGATTAGTCAGCCACACACTTAAGTCTATTAATACACAGCACTATTGCCATGGTAGCAGGTTAAAGTTAGAAGTAACTAGATCTGAATAATTTAAATATGCTAAAAATACCAACTTCTAGGCTTAAGTGGTTCTATTTGTCACCTGTAATGACAATTGCCACCTATGTTAGAAAGTCTCCTCAGAAAACTCAGTTACAGCATATGCACAGACTTCTCCTGTCTACGTGCTCATACTCCAAAATCTGTCATAGTTCCACATGTAGACACCAAAACCAATAGCTTTGTTTCTGATATACACTGAAGACATGCAGATTGATTTCTATCATAAACCAATAATCAGATAATTGGAAGAAGGTTGAATAGATTCAGCTTGATTCAGTACAGCCCAGGAAAGTTTGCCTTGAAATGAATTCAAGTACAATATCAGAAGTTGCTTTTTTCCCCACATACTCACATCTACACAGAAATCACATAAAAAAAATTAATAAATTCAGATTTTAAAATGGTATTCTGCAATGAAAACATATGATAAAAATCTAAAACAGATGCAAAGAATACTAAACTATATTGTCATATGTCTAAAAACATTGACCATGCTTTGAAAAAAAAGCCCAACAAAACAAAGACCAAAAACAAACAAACAACAACAAAAAACTAAACCCCCCTCCCAACCAAAAAAAAAATGCAACCAAAGACAAAAAACCCAAAGAGCCCCACAACAAAGCAAACCATAAAAACTAACACTGGGTTTCAAAAAGGTGGTAAAAAAAAAGTTCTCCTCTACATCAGGTTGCCAAAGTACAAACCAAATGGAAGCTAAAATTTGTTCTGTTTTTAACAAGGCCTGACAGTGCTTCAGACTCACTAAATTAATGCAGTGTTAATCCCAGTCAATCTAACCCACTCACCTAAGTAAAATCATGCAGGTGCATTAGTGTTTCCAGGACTAACTGTTTGACAGCAATGGGAAAGAAACAGAACTCTCAGAATCCAAAAAGAATTTCTATCTGCATTTAGAACAGACATGGTATTCAAGATCTCAGCTTGTTGTATTCATTTCTTAATTTAAAAAAACTAACACAGAAAATTCAACATATTGCTATTTCGTCTTTCAATTCTTTCAATATGCAAATTGTAGATGCAGGTCTGCTGGTAGCAGCCTACTGAAAGTAGTGGCAGTATGCCATGCAGGTGCAAGAAAAAAAGAATTTTAACACCAAGTCATTACAACTACAAATTTACCCATCAATGAAATGGGAAGCTGATCTAATGGACTCTGGATTGAAGATTTTGAAAGACAAGTAAAGAAAAATGCATAATACAGGAGAATATATCGTTGTCCTCTACAGTTTAATATAATTTGGGAACAGACAGTCTTTTTCACCTTCTAGAGGATTAAAAAAATTGCTTTTTGTTTTTCTTATTCCTATGTCAAGTCTATAGAAATGAAAACATTTTTATTTACAATATTCTCCCTCCTCATCCATCTGGTCCAGTTCTTTTCTGCTGGCAAGACCATAAAGCTAAGGATAGATATAACTACTTATAATTAATATTTGATTGCAAGAACTAATCAAACTGTTGCACTGGTTTCCCTGAACACCAGCAGAACTGATTATTTATTAGTTGGACCATAGTTCCTTTCATCCAGGCACATGAAGGTGGTTTTTCAGAAGACAGGAAAAAGCTTTGTGAACAAAATCATGCTGAAGTTTCATCTGCAGCACCTTCTTTTCCATGAGACCCCAAAAACGGTTACAGCCCGATATGACCAAAGTGAATTGTGTGATTCAGGCCCCACTTCTGGGCCCACCATGGCTCCTGACAACATTTTGTTGGTATTGTTTCCCTGGAGAGCAAAAAAAGAATGAGGCAACATCATGGCTTTGGTGGAGCAGAGACACATTCAGCCAAGGGTCTGATGGATCCACAAGGCTCTGGTCATCCACAGCTGGATGCAGTTGTGTCCATATGTCTCTCCCAGATTCTCAAGGGCAGAGTGACCCTGTTTTGGTGGGATAACAGGAAGGACTGACAGGCCCATGGTGAAATGGCTGCTTTGCCTCTACCAGGCTGCCCACAGTGCAGACACGGGTAGGAGGCAGCAGAACTCTTGTCCTGGCAGGAATAGACCCTGCTTGGGCACAACACACAGAGAGGGGACAAAAAGTGTTGAGTTTTCCTAAAATGATGGCAGCACACACAATGAGAACAGGAGGCTAATTGGCAAACAGGGCTGCAGCAAGAAGCTTCCAGAAGGAATTCTAAAGATGAAGAACAGCTAAACTTATAGAACATGCCAATACTGATACTGTGTGAAATGCGGATACAGGGAGACAGAAATGTTTTAAACCTGAGCTGTTGTGGCTGTGGATGCCCATCACAGCTTCATTTGCTGCCCCTGCTAGATTGCCACTCTAAGTTTCTACTAGGTTATGCTGTCCTGGGCCATCCTTCTCCTGGGATCATTAGGCATATCTCAATTTAGTTTTCCAATAAAAATCTGAAAGTTGCAATTCAGTGGCACAGCTGCAGTTATTGAAATAGCTCTGGCTCCGCTGGCTGAGGGCTGTGAGGTTGGAGAAAGAAGGGAGAGGAACAGCTGCAGCACAGAAGAGCTGGTTGGGGACAAACATAGAACAGGCAGGGGAAGGACAAGGAGGCTTCACATCAGAAGAAGCATCTGAGAGAAGTGGGGGTGATCAGCACAGACTTTCTTTCATTGTGTTCCTCTTTCATACTTCAATGAATTAAGAAATCTTGTTCAAGGCCAAGGCTGACAGTTCACCTCCCTGTTCCATTCTGCTGTTTGACCTGATCGTGGTCCTCCTCCTGCACATAACCAACAGCTTGAGTATCTTTTAAAATAGAATCCAGACCAAGACTTCTACTCACTGCATGGAACAATCACAAAGGTTAACATCACACTGAAGAGGTGTCATCCTTGCTGGACTCACAGGACAGCTTTTCATACTTCATATATACTGAGCCATGTTTTTCATATGAACAGTTTAAGTATCTAAAACGCTGCTTCTTTGTTTATATAAATGGGCAAGTTAGACCAAGCTCTAAATAGACTTGCCCACCAAAACAGATCTTGAAGGACAGCCTTAGAACTCTCAGCTTCCACAGCTGGAATTGGCACCTCTAGGTCATTTTGGCTTTATTTTGTTCACAGAATCAGAAAGATAAAGGAATGAGAATAACAATTGTTTGGCTAAAAACCTGAAGGCAGAAGATGTAGACATTCACAGAACAATCATGTTCATAATTCCAAAGGAACAGAAAAAGGAAAATGTACATTTAAAGGACATGTCAGCAAATATGGAGAAGTTGTCAAGATAGTCCCTGGGGTTAAAACAAAACAGAAAACCCATAAAACTTGACAGCTGGTGTTAAAGGACAGCTTACTAAGGGCACAGTATCAAATAATCCCAATACAGGGAAAATAGAGAAAATAAAGAGATCCAGGACCCTCTTTCACAACTCAGATAATAAAAACCAAATCATATTTAAAAGTGAAATTGTGCTGCAAGTGGAAATATAATTAAAGACAAGTGCAAACGAAGAGCACAAGTATGTAGACAGTGTTGAACAGGCAGAGGCACAAAGCAAGTTATAACCAGATATTAATGTAAAGGAAAACAGTTCTAGAAATGCAGCATCCATAACAGAAAATAAAGAACCATCAAGTTCCCTTATTTTAGTCAAACAAATAATGGCAAATGCAGGAAAGAACAAGTATCCAAAACCTGCCTTTCTTTAGTTTTCACTAAGGGTAATTACAGTCAGATACTTATACAATTAATTTTTACTGGGACCTAAAAGCATACAACAAATATGAAAAGGACAGGTTGAAGAATACTTAAGTTAGGCACATATGAGGTTTAGGGACAAATGAAATGCACTTTCAAGTACTCAAGGAATTAATTTCTGCCATGTAGTAACCATGAGCAATTATCTTTGAGAATTAAGAGGGCAGGGAAACCCTGGGGGACTGGGGAAGGGCAAAGAGAGCACCAACTCTTCAAAGAGAAGACAGAAAGGACAGAAAGAAGGTCCAAAGATTAGAGATCAGTCAACCTTACTCTTATACTTGGGAGTATATTAGAACTATGCTTAAAATAATGAGACAAAAATGTTAACATATAGTGTCAAAGTCTTAGGAACAAATTAACCTTGTCACCAAAAAGAGGTATTCTTGACACTGATGAGCACATGGAAAGCTGCAAACCCAATCCTGTAAGGTTTTTGATAGCAAAATTAACTCTTATAATGTTTATAAAAAAACTCAAAAAAGAAGGCCTAAATGAAGTCATTAAGAAGTGTATAGATAGTTTGTTTAAAAATAACGCTTATAGCCATTATCTTTGACCACCCATTAAAATGGAAAGATGCTTCCAGGAGCCTTTCAGGGAGGCCTTTCCTGGACTTTGCTCTGCTTTGTCTTTTCATCTGGGGAAGGATGTGCTGTGGAATTCATTTCACTTCTTCATAGGTCCAAGGTATGATACATTCTTCTGATGGCTTCAGCTGGGGTAGAGTGGAATTTCTTCATAATATCTGGTATAAGACTGCTGGAAACAGTGTGGATGACCCAGAGATGCTTCTGCTATTGCTGAGCAGTGATTACACAGAGTTGAGGACTTTTCTGCTTCTCTCCTCACCAGCAAAGAGGCTGGAAGTGCACCAGGAGCTGGAAAGGGGCACAGCTGGGACAGCAAACCTCAGCTGACCCAAGGGATATCCTATAGCATATGGTGTTGTGCTCAGCATTTAAACTATGGAAACAGCTTTTGCTTTACCTATTGAAGTGTCTTTATCTTATCCCACATGTTTCTTATTTTGACAATTCTTTACCCATCCCACTGTGGGGAGGGTGAGTGAGTGGCTCTGCAGTCCTTAGCTGCCAGCTGGGGTTAAACCACAACAATTCCTTAGCAAAAGATGAATGTTTTGACAAATACAGCTGTTTGTGTCGTCCCAAAGTAGTAAACAGATAGAGTAGCATTTTGCTGGAGGACTGGGAATGGTTATTTTCAGTCAGAGACATTTCAGGAAAGGTTGTCTTCCGTGAAATGCTGTGTGTAGTCACTGTGCTCAACAAGTCTAAGGTTGCCTCCTGCTTCTGAAAGGAATCCTGCAGCAGAGCCAAGTACTCAAGTGACAGTGCTGAAGACAGATATAAGGAGATGAGGATTTATCAGCTGGGATAAGGGGCTTTGGCTTCCTCATTAGTTACAGTCACTGTGGTTGAACAACTCCACAGCCGCCTCCTCCTCCTCCACACCAGGGGGGACAAAGCTAACTACAAATTGCTGGGAATGCTGCATTTATCATCAGCTCCAATTCACTCCCAATCTAAGCACTTGCAATGCAGTTGTATTTATAACTCATTTGGAGGGGGGAAAAAATAGAATTAATAGCCATAAGAGAGAAACAGCCATTTTGATGCAGTTTGATCAAACCTTATTTCAGACTCTGGGAACACAAGAAGATTATAGTCCCCACAATCACTGAACAAGAAGTGCAGCATTACACATACAGAAATGTTTTCCTTGAAAATCAGCCAACCATAAGGATGACCTGAGCAGGTGAGAAGAAAGCAATTTTATATAAGGGGTGTGCTCATCTAATGCAGCAATATTGCTCTTAGTACTCACATCTTGCTCAAACCTATGGAATTAGAAAATATTTTGTCTATTTTGTTAGATTTCCTTCACCATCTCCTGTAGAAACAAGTAAGGAATATGCTTTCCCTCATGCTATCAAAATATCACTTCAAGGTGCCTCCAAGATCTTAAACAAGTTTGAAAGTCACAAGTAAAAAAAGGCCAGCTGGTGACAGTAACAAAATACAGCACAGCAAACAAGCACTACAACTGTCTTTTCTTGGAGGAGGGGAAAACCTCTACGAGATTGGTCCTTCTTACAAAAACTTAAACCTACTGATGGACTTCAAAGGACTCAGTATTAGCTACCACAGAATCATAGGATGTTAAAAGGTTGGAAGGGACCTTAAAGACCATCAATACCAACCCTTTGTCATGGGCAGGGATACCTTCCACTATCCCAGGCTGCTTAGAGACCCATCTCATCTGGCCTTGAACACTTCCAAGAATGGGGCAACATCCCTGGGCAACCTGTGCCAGAGCCTCGCCACCCTCACAGATTTTTTTTCCTAATATCTAACCAAAATTTCTCCTCTTTCAGTTTGTACCCATTGCTCCTTGTCCTATCACTACAGTTCCCAATAATCCACCGATCCACAGAAAGTTTTCCTTGAACATCTAGTGTTAAAAACAAACTGTTTTTAAACACAGCTCTTCCCTCTTCCAAAGGGGCCCACAGATATTTTTATACATAATATGGCTTGACCCAAAAAAATAATAGTTCAAGGAATATATGCCTTGACAGCAGAACTAAAGATAAAGCTAAGCACAATACAGTAAATTTAAATTGTTGATATGATAGTTGCATATTCATCAAAATAGAGAATTGCTGAGGTCTTGCTAAATTAGATTCATATAGAGGGGCATGAAGAACAGTGTGAAAGGAGTTGTTCTTCACCAAAGCTATTCCACATGCTTTGGGTTCAAGTCTGAGGACCAGGAGTGAAGCAGCAGCACAACAAACAAACAAGGAAGAAGAATGGATAAGATATAGGCCATTGCTTTTCCCCCTGCAGACATCTCAGCAAGCCAATGTGAACACAAGTACATGATATTTGGAAACAAAACAGCAAGGGAGAAAACAGGCTTGGGCTTCTTTCCTTCTCTGAAAGTATTTTCTGCAAGTTCTTTTCATGTGGAATTAAGATTAGTCTTCCCATGTTTGTCTGAATGACAAGGATATTTAGCAGGAATGCTCTTGTCTTAGAAAGATTGGAAGGTTGAAAGGTTAAACTTTAGCAAGATCCATTTTCCACAATCTCATTGAACCTCTGACTCCAAAGAAAAAACATTAAGTTATTACCTAAAATGTTCTATATTTGTCGTCACTGTTACTCTCTTTAACAATAATTCAGTCACTACAGGATAGTTCAACTTTAATTGAGACCAGACTTGTAATGTAAGACAGGAGCAGAGTTCTCCCCCACTTCTGCACAAATATTGCAACCCTAATACAAAGCATCAAGACAGGTCACCATTCCTTTTTGTCCAAGTAATAAAATGTTTCAAAGCCATGTCCCCCAGGCATTGTATACACAGACACACATGCACAGATCCCACTGTGAGCCGAGACTTCAAACTACAACACAGCATTAAAAGGTATATTTCTGCTTCAAAGTCCACTTATAATTCCCACCAACACTTACGGGAGCTGTGCAAAGACATTAAGAAAGAGATGAATATACTTCCCTCCTGAGCACAGCCTTGAATTACAAACCAAAAGCAGCTACAGAGGCCTGACACCTAAAAGAAAACCTTGAAAATCTATATTTCTAATGGAGATGCATCTGCTTCTCTAACTCCTGCAGTGCTACAGTACCATGTGCTGTGCTCACCTTTGCTGCCATCATGATGTAAATACACATTTTATGGTCAAAGTTAAGAGTGCTGTTATTTAAAATCCATTTCCAAACCAGGCTTTTCTGCATTTCTCTCCCCATCAGTATCTGTTTACTTGGCTGAGAATCTGTCTCAGTACTCTGATACCTTCCTGCAAAATAGTCATGTAGACATTCATTTATGCCAGGACCAGAATTCTTCAGCAGGTTTCCAGGCTATTTTGGTATTTGTCATTTGTTTTCTTGCTTTCCATACTAAACGATAGTCATAATGAATCATACCTTGGAAAACAGGAAATTAGGAACCAGCTAACAGCTACTTATTCCTGCCATCCACCTGCCCTGGATTCAGACAGGAGTAGCTTTTCATAGACTAGTAACTCACTAGCAGCTTTTCATAGACTCAAAGCTGTTCTTGAAAGCACGTTGAGGTGGCCTTTCTCACCTTCAAAACTACAGGTCTCTCGCTGAGGTCAGGTTTTGATCCTCCTCAAACAGACTTTTAAACTCCAGTGGTGTCAAACACCTGTTGAGGCACAAGTGTGGGCACTCAGTGGAATCAGGGATTTGTCCTTCACAGCTAAGATGGGAACAGACACACACTGAAGTTACTTGTTACGGATATCTAGGATTACTTTGGAGTTCATATGTATGAGAAATTAAACGGGGAGCTGGTTTTTTGTACGTTGTCTTTAAGAATGTAATAAGCTAGTTCTTACCACTCTTTTCTCTTGCATAATTTCCTTGCATAGGCTGGAACAAGCATAGATTGAAGCAAAGCAATAATTAATTGTAATTTGCCCCACTTAAGGAAAACATTATTTTCTGGACTAGCTGCAGAGAAAGCCCAGTTCTTTTCCACCTGTGCTATTTACCCACTGACTGATCTGTTCATGTTGTTTTTTCTCTGTACCTTATCTCTTTACTGGTAAAAGGAAGGTAGCAATTTCTAATTTTCCAGATCAATTCACCTATAAAGATGTATGTATGTACATAACTGCATAAAAATTTCCAAAATGCTAAAGACAATCTGGTTCCATTCTCCTATTGCCCATCAGAGAAACTTCCCACTGTACCACACCTAATCTGGTCTAATAAATAACCTCTAAGAAATTCCTAACTCACAGTAACTCCTTTATTTTCAACACTTCACTGTCATTTACAGAACACTAACTCACTGCAGAAAGCATGTTTTCTTATAGGTAGGAGATGATATAATACACAGGTGCTGATGGTGCTCATGCAGGAACCAGCAAGGTTTGTGTCAGTCAATTGACCCCAGGGAGCTCTCTGTTGCTCAGCTGCCATAAGCATGGCTGGTGGTTGTTTCTGTCCTTTTGAAATATAGATTCTCAGAGTCACCTGAGATAACTGGACAGGGATGCCCAGAAATCCTTTGTTTGTTCTCCACTGTACAGAAACCAACCCCTCAGCACATACTCACTGCCACTGAGGAGGGTCCAACCTACTGCTTGCTTGCTTTAAAATTGATTTTTACATCTTGGGAAATTTAAAAGCCCCAACTGTACAGGGTTTATTGCAGATTTATACCACATATGCATTGGACAACCTGCACATCTCACCACACATCTGAGCTTGTACTTCTGATCAGTCTGCCTTGTTTTTGCCACCGATGGATACAGCAGCTGTTGTGCTGGTTCCTGATGGATTTATTTCATCCTAGATTAGCTCACTGCACTTACTTGCTAAAAGAAGTGTTATCACAGGTGACTAGACACAGCAAGCAGAATATAGTCAGGTGTTCTTTTCCACTGGGAAAAAAAAAGAATCTTCCTCAAAAAAAGCACAGCTTTTCTTTTTTGGAGTTTCAAGCTCTCTCATCAGAATTCAACACAATGACAACATCTCTAGATAGAACAAACACCACAAAGGAAAGTGAGCCTTGCTGAAGAAGGAAGCCAAGCCAGGTGTTTTAAACACTGTATTTAATTCACTTTGCCTTTTTCCTCAGACATTCTTGCCTTTCCTCTCATCTCCCACTTACCCCCCGTTGTCCCTGACCTCTGGTTCCTCCAGAGAAGGTTAAGCCACACCTGCCAACAGCTGTGTCAGAACACACAAGACTCACATTGTATTTGCTGGCTCACAGCATCACATCTGGCTTTTCTAAGGGACAGTGGGAGAGGGTGAAGAATGCTGGAGCCTTGGGGAATCAAACGAGAAATAAAGTTTACTGAAACAAATCCTAATAGAAGCAGATTGAAAATTATCCTGTTTGTGCTTCTGCTTGGATTTATGGACTCTGTGCAGAACATCAGGAGAAAGCAGGATGCAGCCTTCCAGTCAGCTCTCAGTTCAACTTTTGGATTATTCCTGGTGGTTTAAGGCTGAACCTTGTTCTAAACTATTAATTCAAGGTAATAGGCTAGGCAGGTGACTCTTCTAATAGAAAATTGATTACACAGCAAAGTTTGGTGCAGAACTGAAATAGTATGGGTATTAAATGGCTCTTTAGCAAGGAAAAGTGATTAGTCATTGAAAGTTTTAAGTTCTGAATTGAAATAAAAGGTCAATGTTTTAAAAAACTAATTCTAGTTCCATTGAAATACTGTTTTGACAGACTTCTTGGAAGGTTTGGGTTTGGAATTTTTTTCCTGAGGTTTAAGGAACAGGGAAAATTAGAAGTCAGAAGCTTTTTTCACTAAAGTTACCATCATATGAATTATAAAACAACTATATTCAAACATGCAGGCTGTCAAATCCGCACTTTGTTAAAGATCTCAAGACAAAACTTCCACACTACTGTTTTTAATCACTTTATCGGATTTTACTGTAGTTGAAAGTTTTTGGTTTGTTTAAGTTGAGCTCTGCTTCCTAGGACTAAAGGCCAAAGCCAGGGTCTCTGTGCCTGTACGAAGGTGAGCCACATTTCTGCTCTGACTTGTTATCTCAGATAATTCCAGTTTTCCACCTGACTCAGACACCTCTCCTCTCCATCACATCTCAAGTAGTTGCCTTAACAAAACCTGGTATCGTTGCCTGACAGACTCCCCTGACAGCAGCCATTAGCACAGTTCAATCAAACACTGACTATATGGCATTTCCCTCCTGATCAGAGATGCACAGGAAAACTTAGTTTGGTGTCAAGTGCAAAACCCATTCCACTTAATAGGTGAACAAAAAGGAGCTTAATTTTCATCCACCTTATGCCACACCTGGCCACTTCCACCAGTGAAATGCCAAAACTTTGCCATCTAAAAAGAGAAGATGGCTAAACCTGTTTCTGAGAACTTGCTTTGCCCACATGTAATCATCCATCACAGCCAGTGTTGCACAATCAACTTAATTCAGAAGGTTCTCCAGTGCAATTCAAAGACAAAGTGGACGAATTAAGTAGTAAGAAAGTGGAAAACAGAGAAGAAAAAAGAAGAACAAATGTTGTCGCATAAAATCTGGAAAATGAACAAGATTGAAAAAGGGCTTCTGTCAGATACTCATTCAATAAACCCAAATATAACTACCCCAGCATGCAAACAACACATAGGGCAAAATAGCAAATATTAAGCATCTTAATGTTATCTAATAGAGATTCATACTGCCCAATGCAGAGGGAACACCCAAGCTCATGATGGACAGATTTCAACACTTTTGCTCAGTGGGGATATGAAATAGTAAAGGAATATGTACAAGCACTTTCCAATTCCAGAAGACAAGAGTGAATAAACAACATAGTAAGGTAACCTAAGAGCCAGAAGTTCAGTGTGATTTATTTACTGCAGATAGCAGAGAGCAGCAATGCCATCCAAGATACAACCTCAGTCTGATAGTGCTTTGACACTACAGGTATTTAATATTTGTCATTAAATTCCTTATCTCAATGGAAGCCAGGTAAGCATCTGTAACCATTAGTAACTTCTGAGAATTACTACATACCACATAAATACATGTTTTCTTCACTACGGGACACAAAGAAAGGGAAGCAAAAAAAATTGCAATTTATAAGCTGCTAAACAGACTCCGAAAGTGTCTTCATTAAGGGGACAAGGGAAAAGAGCCAAGAGTGTGACATATAGGAAAATAGGTTCATTTGTGTACAGCTGTTGAAGAATAAGCAACATTATCCTTGAAAGGAGGTGAACGGAGCTCCCACTTTGTTTTGACAAGACCAACAATGGTAAATGGCTGCATCTAAGGACTCTTTCCATCTGAATAAATGTACTCTTGAAGGAATGTCAACAACTAGGAGGATCAACAAGTTTCAGTGGTACTGAAATGCAGCTCAAATGAGTGCAATGAACTTGGCTAATGGTTTGGTAAGTGCTTGAGATGGTGTTCATTGTTGTCAAGCTTGGATGGAAAAAGATCAATTGAACCGCTTTATCTGAGAGAATTTAGGAGCAAGTCTAAGTAAGGCACTGGTAAAGCATCTTCCTCCAAAACCTACATGGATACAAGACATCCATTTGAAGGCGTTTGAGGAGTTTTTATTGTCTTGAAATGAGAGTCTGAAAGCTAAGATGTCATGAGCTCTACTATTTATATCGAAAAAAAACCCCCAAACAACCAGCAAACAAACTCTGAAACAGGGTCTAGAGGAATGAAGGTAACATGTCCACCACAACGCAGCTTCCAGACTTGGTGCTTCAAAGAAGCAGAAACCACACATCTCACAGACAAGTGGGACTGCCGAGAAGATCACTTGTTTCTGCAGCTTCAGAGACGCCCTGCCTACTCGCTGTCAGTGCAGGTGAAAATGCCTTCTGGGGATGAGAAATTGCTTGGTTTAAGTGCTTTTCCTCCTCTTCCTGCCACCCCCATGCAAGACATGCACAGCCTCCTGAATGCTGGCTTTGGGAAACACAACCTGGAGCGAGCACTTTCCACATTCCCTTTTTCACCTGAGCTCACTAAATTGTGACTAATGACTCCAATACGACATTGCAGATCTTAAGCCATGAACAAAATGAGAAAAAACTCACTATTCTTGCCCAGCTGATATGTTTCAGACTTATGCATAATCAGTGCTATACCTGGCTGTTGCCCAGGAGCCCTCTCAGAAAAGCTATACATTTCCCAAATCTCTTCCACAACCACCAGTTAAAAAGGGAAGTTTTAAACTGAGAAATAGTCAGTGTAGTTTTTATGGGTTTTTTTAAAAGCATATTTACCTCCTACCATTAAACAGATAATACCTTGGTAAAAATAGACTCAAATTACGGGCAACACTTCTCTTAAGCTTTCAGGAATTTTGCAAAGTCAAGGGGAGAAACACTTAGCAAAAGGAGAAAGGGTAAGAAGTCATTTTTACATTCTCCCTCATATGGGGATGAAAAAGTATTATATACCTTAATCATTGGAACATGTGTCTATATAGTCAGTTCTATCTCTTACAGACCTCCAAGGCACACTGAAGCAGAGAGAGCCACATCACCTAAAAGACAGTAGATTTTCCCCCCTAGCTTGGAAGGAAAAAAACTTGATTTTTATTGTATGGTTACCACCATACAGTGAACATGATCCCTCTTTCCATTATTGAGATAATACTTGCCAGATTTTGATATTGGCCTTCCGTTGAAGCCTCAATAGGCTGTGTATTTTTTGTACCACTCAAGTTAAAGGCTCATTATCCGCCCCAA
>WEIV01024842.1:5575-24541 GCA_013390005.1 Calyptomena viridis
ATTCTCTTTTCTCATTCTTACCCCCAACCAAAAAGTACACAATAATTCATGTATTTAAAATACAAAAAAAAAGTGCATGGTATCATTTACATAATTTGGAAAGACTGTTGGCCATGTGAAAAGAAGTGTAATGCAGTGAGTGCTGGAAGATAAAACCAAACATAAAAAAACTCCCTAAAAAGGACTTATATTGTGAAACTTAATCTGATGCTTTTCTTTAGTTCAAGTTTGGCCATCAACTAGTTCACAGGCACACATGTTCTGTACAAAATCCTAATCCAATCGTTCTAGAAAGCCTTAGCTTCAGTCCTACATGTGACCTTAATTCAGTTTCACAAGTTCTTCAAATTCTCATATATTTTTGAGCCTACCAAATAAAAACGCTAAACAACACCAAAAACCCAATGTAAAAGAGAATATAATTTCTGTATGAAGCTTTCTTTCTCAATCTTTTCAGGCTTGCTGTTCTGAAAGAGCCCACACTACTTTTCACATAATTCCACCAGACTTTATGGCAATTGACTGCTATTATATTCTTGTGAGAGCTTCCTCTAAACTCAGATCACTCTAGTCTTGTCCAATAAATCATTCCTTATTTCAGGTGTTTTGAGGTCATATCCTCAAAATTGGCCTCAATCTATTCTGTCATTTTACCCACAAATCCTGACTAGAACTGCCTTACTCAAATTTTTGACATTCACAGACAAGATATTCAAGAAGCATTTTGAGCTATTCCAAGTCTATGGAAACTGTGTATGAATAATTTGCTGACAAGTCATCGTTTCTCAGAGCCTCCCACTTAATAAAAACTATCCCATTCATTCCAGTTCCAAAGAAGCTTTCTGGCAATCTAGGGAGCAGAAGGTCCACATTTTCTTCTCTACCAAGTGTCCAATTTCTCACTGTATTTTGCTTTTGCTGTCTAAATACTCATTCTTAAGAAGAGAATTGGGCCTCCAGTGAAGCAGAAAGATGCATTGCTTGACATGTCTATTGACCCAGAGCAAGGTGCCTGCATATCCTGCAGATTTTCTAGATTCAGCTGTAGGTTTTCTGTACAAGCCTGTTTCACCTCCCCTTGTGTTTCACTTTGTTTTCCCTACAAAACAGAGGGCTTTAGGAACAACATATTAAACCCTATAAGCTGTACTTCTTGTAGCTCTTGTTCTAAATGCCACCTCTTTTTTGTCTCCCTTTAACTGTGAGCTAGCTGGCAGAACTCAGAGAAGACCCAGCACATTTTCAGCACTTTCTCTGAATATCCCCATGTTTCTGGCACAACAACACAGGGCCGCTGGTGTCAAGCCTGAAATACAGCCAAGCACTAACTTAGATGCTTATGATATTTTGAGAAAGACTTTCCTGTCCCTTTTCAGGCTCCACCTCTCCACAGGAATGTTTGATTTGAATCCAAACTCCTCAGTTTAATTGCTGACCTAACCTTTTGGAAGAACACAAGACCTGCCTTGTCCTTCTAAACAGTATTAGCCTGCTGGACAATACTTTCTACATTTACCTCAATGGTATGAACTATTTCAACCATTACAGGTAAGGGTAAAATTGTTGCTCTACAGCTTATCTTACATCACCTATTCCTACATCACCTACCAGATCTTTCCTGAAAATGTTGCATACATAGAATAATTACTGCAGACAATTAGAGAAACATTGGATGAAAGTATTAAATCCAAGAAACCTCATCAAATTTAGAAAAAAGAGAGCGTAAACCTATGTGGTTCTACAATTGAAGTAATTATAACATTTTGATAGGTAAAAAGAGGAATAACATTGAGTTAGTATGAAAACAAAGTCATTAACTCTGGCAATCCTCCACCAACACTGAGGAAACAAAAAGTAATTAATTTCCCAGTGCTTTTTGCTTCTCACACTTTTCTGTATCTTCCTCTTCTCACCTCAGCCCTCACATCTATCTCTTGCCTTTCAGCACTTTACACATACACACGATACATTCCTTCAGGGCAGTGCACAATTCCCTTACCTGTTTTGACAAGAAATGCACATAGAGTCACATGCCAGAGGCCATGGTTACACAAAAGTCACAGGTCAATAAAGATCACTTACGTTTCTTATGAGCTTTTTCATCCTGTTTTTTTCTCTTCTGGGAGCCAGGTCCTCGAAAAGGAAAAAAGAAATGTCAAGGGCCCCTTTGCCAAGTGCTTAAAAAAAATTCCCCCCCAAACTACTATTGGATGCCCCCCCTCAGCCTCTTGTTACCTTGCCTTAAGGAAAGTGACCTTCTTCTCTCAGCCTCCTTCAGCTTGAAGGAGTTCTTCATCCCTTCAAGAAGTTGGTCATTGACTCATCTCTCTCCCCTGGTGATGTACAAGAAAGAAGAGATTAGTCAGTATTCTTTTAAAATTGTCTTTTACAAGGAAGCCAATAAAATGATCTACATTGTATCACAGTTCAACATATCTGACATCTGTTTTGTAATAAAATTCACTTCATACATATGCTTCTTCAAGCTCATACATATGCTCCCCACAAGCATCCCCCAGCTGCTCTTCTGAGACGTTTTCATGACATATCTGTAGCATTATGCTAGATGTGTTTAAGCAGGTATTCTTTCTTTTCTCTGTAGTATGCTAACTACTTTAAACAATTCCATTTGGTAAAGATAGTACTGCAAACTACACTAGTGCTGCTTCAATATCGCCAGAATTTGCTCATTTTCTCCAGAATTGAATGTCAGGGATTGCGTTCGTTGTTCTGCTTCAGATTTGATTTCCACAAACCTGAAAGTAATCATGTTCCATTCTTACAAATTCTTGTTATAAATGGAATTATTGCTTAACACATTGAGTATATGATTCACTGAATCTTTAATAGATAAAGCAACACTAAAAACTGAAATGGGTCAAAAATTACAGTTTTGCTGAAGTTTTCACTGAAAGTGTTATACATGCTGCATACCAGATATCAGTAATGCAAATCAGAAGAAAATACAGGCATGTATCCTAACATTCATTCAGTGAATACAAAAGATTCATCTTCACTACCATGTTGAACCGGATCAGCAGTATATTTCTGCAGCAGCCTTTCTGTGATGCCCAGCTAACTGTGATGCAATTTCCTCTTCAGAAGGCATTTCAGAGCACATGACCTTGATTTCTTGAAGAAGAAACTGTACAAGAAGATGTACCTCAGGGACATCCCCAATGCACTCCAGCTGCAAACAAACATAAAAATAAGTTGATGTAAAGATACTTAAGTGTATACAGTGTAAAGTCCCATTTATCATATGGTACTTTTGTATAATTTTGGTATACATGTTTGGTGACCGACATAAAAAAATACCAGAAGAATATCTAATTATCACACAAAAATATTTAGTGAATAAAGACAGCTAGAACCAGCACAGGCTGCTTATTTCTCCTCACATCAAACTCTCAATGTGACATAAAACAGCTAAAAGTTAACTTCAATACTTAACAACCTACCACAACATAAAACATTTAGCATGGCTGCTACGTAAAAGGATTTTCTAGGAGTTCTACAGTGATGTCTCAGATCAGACTTTCTATCTTCCTGAGAACAGGAATATGTGGTACAGTCATGCCATATCTGCTAGCATGCACCTCTTTTTTAGCTGCCAAGTTTTCAAGGTGAATCACAGGAATTTAATTTTTCTAGTATTGAAATGAAGACACATTTGATATCAAGCAATTGTCTGAGCCTAGAAAAGGAGTCTTCTCCTGTTGGGGATCTGAACAAGGTGAAGACAAAGAAAACTATGATAGTTCCCAGTAGCTTTTGACAGGTTTAGTAGTGATAGCAGGCAATAGCAGCCTGAGGAGACACTGCTGGAAGCCTACTGAAGCATTCATCCAGAGAAAAATCATTTCTTCCAGGATAAGAAAAACTTTTTTTAAGCACATGTATTTCATTGTCATTCCAGTCTGTGATTTGATAATGCAACTAAATCTATGGACAACACACAAGATTTTTACAAAGTATTCAAAATTCAAGAGGACATGAAACTGCTATCCAGCAATCTTGTATACCAACATTCAAAAATAAACAAGTTCCAGCAAGTCAGAACATGTGTCTTGAGCACACTGGATATTTGTTTCATATTGACCCAGAATAATTTCTTAAGAGGAAAAAATTGTTTTAATTAAAAGTCTTAATTACATTTTGCAATGCTGCCTTGGCTAATGGGTCCTATGATAGTTTAACAAATATAATACCATCTCCTAAATACTGAATGGCTTGTTAACATATGTCTATTGACTGCATTGCCAATTTCTATAGATAACTGAGGTCTTGATTATACAGAAGGCGGACCAGCTCAATTTTTGGCCTTATTAAAAATACCAAGACTTGAGCAAAGAAAAAAAAAAACACCACCAAAAAAAAAACCAACCCAAAACAAAACCCAAAACCAAAGAATCATCAAGGTTGGAAGAGACTTCTAAGGTCTTCCAGAACAAATGTCATCTCAGCACTACCACTGTAACCTCTAAAAACTGAACTATATCCCCCAGCATCAGACCCAGACACCTCTTAAACACCTCCAGGATGGTGACACCACCGTCTCTCTGGACAACCCATTCCAAAGGCTGACTATCCTAACAGTGAAAAAGTTTTTATTAATATCTAATCTGAGTTTTCCCTGTCTCAGCTTAAGACCATTTCCTCCTGTCCTCGCACTGCAGGCACAGTAGAAGAGATGGGTCCCTACCCCATTACAACCTCCTTTCAGGTAGTTGTAGAGAGTAATGAGGTCCACCTTGAGCCTCTTCTTGAGACTAAACAAACCCAGCTCCCGCAGCTGCTCCACATAAGACATATTTTCTAGACCTTTCACAAGTCTTGTTGCCCTTCACTGGACACAGTACAGCACCTTGATGTCCTTTTTAAAGTGAGGGGCCCAGAACTGGATGCAGTACTCAAGGTGTGGCCTCACCACTACAGTGTACACAGGGATGATCACCTCCCTGGTCCTGGTGGCCACACTACTCTTGGTACAGGCCAAGATGTCCTTGTCTTTCTTGGCCATCTGGACACACCGCTGGCTCATATTAAGCTGGCTGTCAACCAGCACCCCAAGTCCCTTTCTGCCAAACAGCTCTCAAGCCACTTCTCCCCAAACTTGTAGCAGTGTATGGGGTTGCTGCTACCAATGTGCAGGGTCAAAAAGTTCTGGAAAGTATTAATGCAGTTTACTTCCACTAGCCTTGTAGTTTGATAAAATAAGGTTTAAACACTTACTCGTTCAAGATACTTACATCCGTATTTTGAAGGAAAAGGAAAGAAAAACAAAACAAAAAGTCTTGAGACAGTGAAGACATTTGCTTCAGGGCTACAGGAACAGGTAATTAAACATTAGGCTCTGGCTTCCAGAACCTAAGCAACTATGTCTATTTCTGCTATATATACTCTTTTATACTACCATAAATCCAGAGTAACTCAATCGATTGCAGTGGTAAGCTAATGTGAGGTCAGATGTGTGACCAATAGATCATTAAACTAACCTTTATCTGAAAGATAAGGAAATAATTTCTTAGATTGTTCCCATTTGATTCTGGATCAATTGAACTAAGCCAGTTAGTATTGTTTGTGTGTTTTTTGACCAGTGAAAACTGAAATAAGGTAACATATTTGGAGGTTGTTATTCCTAAAAATCTTAAAATAATTATTTTCCTAGCATCATCACTAGTAATCTCAATACAATAAAAATCTCTAGAGTAGCACTTCATACAAACTCAGTTTTGAGTTATAGCACTGTAATAGTTACACTTTCTTAGAAGTACTTTTATAAGAAAATTAATTTATTTTCAAGGTGTCCCTACATTGACCCATAAGTCACTCTACCTTACAAATCTGTGTTTAGTCTGTTTCAAGAGATGTGTGAAAAGCAGTCAAAGGGAGTTGGAAGTGACACTGAATCTTCAGACAATTCTATTTTCATTAATAACTGCCATCGATACATTAGAATATTGAATATAATTGTAAAATTTATATAGCTAATTGTATAAGCAGTAGTTTCTAATTCTGTAATTCACATAGCATAATCTTTTATAGAAATATTTAACCCAATATATGTTTTGCCAGGATCCAACTAAACTACTTAGATCAAATTGATCAATGTAATTGCTCCTTGAGAGGTTCACCTGAGAAGTTGCCTTTACTTGCCATTCTTAACATGGTCTTCAAGGGCTTTTGATTTAAATTGATTGGAAGAGACAAAAGTGTACTTAAGAACCCAAAGGGTTATACATTGTTTTATATGAGGAGTGTGTCAAACACTCGCAATCCCTTGATCCTATCGCTTTATATTTCATAAGGAAGGGATCCCTTTTGAGAAGGATTTATGTGTCCAAATGTATTTGGAAAAGTTCCTTGACAGAACAAATTCTTTGAGGACATAAATCAAAACTACAGCTGCTCCCCTAAAAGCTGTCAGTGATAATAGCATCAGAAATTGGATTAAATAAGTGCTGTCAAGAGACAGTATGTCCATTTCCACATGCAAAACACATACCAGTTGTCAGAGAAACCTTTATTCCAAGAGCGAGAAAAGGACAACAAGGAAGTATAGCAATGCTTTTGAGCGTAAAGAAGCCTGGATCTGGAGCTTTCCAGGAGCAGAACTCCTCTTGCTTTGTGCCAACCTGAGCATGCTTCTTCAAATAACATAAGCATAAAACCCGAACATATTCTAGAGTGGTATGAATAAAAACTAACTCTGATTTCATCCAAGAATGGATAGGACAAACATATTCATTTGCTCCAAAAACAGTAATCTGTAGTATGGCAAAAAGGAAGAAAGGATTTGACATAAAAGTGATAAATATGTAACTTGGGATTTCCAGGTGACAATTTGTTTTGGCTTCCTCCTGCTGTACTGTTTTTCACTTCTCAGAAAAGGGTTGCAAGAATCTAGCAGCAATTTATATTTATTTGCATTGAAAGGGAAAAATGTTGAAGACTAAACAGACAATGCTAGACTAGGGCTAATATTATTCTCTTTAGTTTCCCAGCAGAACTTCCCATTATATCGGTTTAATTATGAATCAACTTTTCAGTTATTTCTCAGTACTGTTCACAACTACAATGGCACTATCATGGGTAACACACATATAGTCATTACCCATCAGCTTTATCTTTCTTTTTACCTTGAATGATCTTACTTGTACAAGAAACAAAAATTTGGGGGAAAAATTTTGCTGTGATTTATATCAATGTGAGACACGATGAGAGGTTTATTTACAGGATGTGTTGCCACATTTCCTTGTACTTCTATTTACTTTATCAGAATATTTATTTATCAGAATATTATAGAGATAATGGTTAATAAAATAAATCACTATAATAACCATTTAAATACCAAAATCTGAACGTAAACCAACGTCAGCTAAGGAATCCAGGTCCTGTGATCTCCGTTCTGGGTTAGGCCCACAAAAAATAGGTTTACAGGACATGCTTGGCTTTCTGCTCACACAGGTAGCTAGAAGGAGTTGGACACACTGCACCTGGATCACGAGTTGATTTGCACTACACTGTAATGACTGGATCAGTGTGGCATGTCACTGTTACACTGAGCTCCACTGCGAAACAGCTGCGCGAATGGGACTGCTAGGCCCCTTAGTCCCCTCTCAGTTAGCAATGGACAGAAAAATACCCACATCCACATCATCCACCAAAGTGGCTGCTCCAGTCCCTTCTGCCATCCTCTCCCCTCTCAGAGCTTTTTACATCTGGGAAGTATTCATGCCTAAGGCTGATTGCCTCTGCACTAGAAGTAATTTTGCCTGTGTTAGGGAACCTGCTCTGCTCTTCTCAGATAAAAGAAACAAGCATCAAACATACACTTGCAAAAAAATGTCTGTGATCTGTGTAATATTTATAGCACAGACAACTTAGCTGTGAGTTTTGGGATAAAAAAAAAAAAGAGAATTTTACACCTTTATTTGCTTAGTATTTATCAGAATATATAAAGTCAGGAGGATGAAACAGATTGTTACCTGTAGTTATGATGTATGCTTCAGGCTCAGAATCAGGCAGTTCATAAAACAGCTATTTCTGAACACATGAACTATCCAAATTCTACCTTATCTTCAGGGTCACAAACCAAATGCACATTTGTTACCCAAATGCAGATTTATTATTCTGACTGAAACAAACAAGATTGCTTGTTTACCAATTCAAAAGTAATCTGTTGGGTTTTTTTAATTTACCAATATATTACATTGCTGAGCAAAGAATTATCTTTCCATTATTTATATGCCTCACTATTTAAGAGGATTATTATTGTAGAATAATCATCTTGCTTTAATTACCAAGAGGAGCACCACATCATTTTATTAATTTTGGGACTTATGCCAAGTTGAAAACAGAATGTAAAACATAGAATCAGTCAGTAGTTGACAACAAGCTTTGTTAACATTTCTACAAAATCTTCATTGGGAGCAGAACACCCCCCGCTGAAAAAACCAAAATGAAAAACAACAACAAACACACCCCAAAAAACCCCAACCAACCAATCAAACAAACATATCCCCCAAAACAAGACGCAGAATGTGAATAGATATTTTTTAAGTAACTCAAGCAGTCTCAGCAAACACAATGAACACACTTTCTCGCACAGTACGTACCTGAGGCACAAAACGCATGCACATCTTTCCTTGATTACTAAGGAGACAAAGTGACAAAAGTATGTCCCTGGATTAGTGGCAGGGGCAGCGTGCAGCCAGCATTGCCCAGAGCAGGAAGCAGGAGCACAGCCAGCCCACACACACAGGCTCCTTCAGTCTTCAGGAGCTTCAAACTGCAAAAGGAACAGACCGGCCTCAGCAGCCCTCAGGAAACAGCCATGATTAAGTTAATGCTGATTGCCAGTGCCTGCCAAAGCAGTTAAGCAAACACACTTGTGTTACTAATTCTTCAACTTATCTTTTTCAGGTGATGGTTTAATTACTTTGGAAATGGGAGTCTCATTTGGCACCTGGCTTAGCTCAGGACACTGCCTTCTCCTCTGGTGCCCCTCCTCCAGCTGGTGCCATGTCCTTTTTGATACATCTGTATGACCAATTAAAGAATCAAAGTGACCATAAGTACAGTCTAAACAATAGGGACTACAGTTAATGTGCTTATTTATACAACTGCCAACCAATGTAACTATTAGTACTGTTTTTAAAATTAAGAAAAATCACCATCTATAAACAGAAATCAAGTTACTAACTCAAATGGGAGCATCCTATTATAATCTTTTGAAAACATAAAAACTAATGGGCATAGAAACTTGGAACTTTGAACAAAACCTAATTTTTGTCTTACCGTTCTTTCTTATACTGGTTGTTTTATCTAGGTCCTCCTCAACCACTAGGTGTTTGGAAGGGCCTGTAGAAATCAAGATGGGAGGCTTGCTTTCTTTTTCTTTCAAAAAATATTGCAGACAACCTTCAAAAAACAGCATTTCAGTGGCTTACTAAATCCTAAAAGCTCAATTTCTGCTGGCTTGCTCTGAGGAATTATGTACATGCATCTATCTTCAAAAAGAAAAGCATTAAAAAAATTTTGATTCCTGTTTAGAGTCACCTTCTAATATTGTCTTCTCCTGTTGTATTATATAAACGTGGAAAGGACATTTTAGTACAAAGACCAAACAGCTGATTTTCTTTTTGATGTTTGGCTTCAGCTCAAACCCTGTCAGCCTCAAGAAGTCCATGAAGCAGGGCTGGACTATCTCAGGTTTAAAAAGCAACCACTTAAATGAGGTTGGTGCTAGCTCCTGCAGGCTATTTAAGTAATTATACCCTCCCCAAACTTCCAGTTCTCTTTTAAAATTCACAACAAATTAATTAAATTGGAAACAACAGATTTTTTCTAGATAAAGTTTGTTTTTTTTTTAAATTAGGAATAATGGCATTATAAAATCAAATCTCATAATGATCTCTAAAACACACTCTTGTACCTCTTTTTCCAGAGCCAACTTCCAGGTAAACATGAAAACCTGATTATGTTTAGTATTTGAAAATGTTAGAGAAATCTTTACCTTATGCTCACAAAACTAAGAATTAAAAAGGATTTTTGTTTCATAATATTAGGGGGTTTTCCATTCCCTGTTACTGGTTGTAAATTGCTAACTGCAGGTTAAACTCAAGGGTTTTTTTAAAAAGATATTTTCTTCAACTATTGCTTATGATTATTGATCTGTTACTTTACGGTTTCTTTTGATTGCTGAGTGTTGGCATTGATTTGTCTATGTGATATATTAATAAAGCAAAAAGAACTGAAGTTTTTTTTCTGATTAAAAAAAGGTAGCATATGATCTTTGCAAAAGATAGAGGATGTATAATTGATACTTCGAGGCATCCTAATTTTGAAGATATAGGCTAAGGTCACCTTCGTACTCCTGATTCAGTTCTCAAAAATAACATATTCTGCAAAAGTCTGTTTAGTAGTAATCAAGCAAACCAAAGGTATAACGAAGAGAGCTGAACAAATAATTCACACTGAATAATTTACTTAAACTTTGTTTCGAGATCTAGAGTGTAAATGAATATTCCCTGAATTTTATTTATTCAGCAAGAATATATATTATTTTTATCTTTATATACTTATTGAACATTTGATCTATCTGATTTAACAAAATTGGAGTCATGGAGATAAATTAAATTAATTGCATAATTTTTTTGATTCTCTAATTAATCCAGGAAACAGTGAATTGTCCATCATTAAAAGCACAATTAAAAAAAATTAGGATATTGAACATTTTATCTAGTATGTAAAAGTAAGGAAGTTTAGAAAAAAGTGTATTGTCTCCTCTTCAGACAATTATGGCCTTAGTCAAGAACATTATCCTTAAAGAAAGAGAAAAGAGTAAGATTCACTGGTGTGAGGTTTTAATTTGGTAATCTACTGCCACACCTCACATATTCCAGGTGTCTGCATTTATGTTTTCCTTTAACTTATTCAGAATGGAAAAGACTAGACTAGACTAGAATAGAAAGAATAGAATTTCATTCAGAAGAGACCTAGTCCAAGTATATTTAGATATCTTTGTGCCAGTGTTGTGAGGTGGAACAGGGAACAGAGTCACCCTCTCATATACAAAATCAGCTAGTATTCCGTTTCTTTAAAGCACATAATTTTATTAATTTCACTGGTAAGAAGTTTTGACTAGCAGTTTTGTTGTGATGGACAGTTAGTTGTGTAGTATGTAATGATCAGTTTCTTATTTGATTGTGTAACTTCACCAATAGGATCAAGTTTAAAAAAAAAGTCCTTACAACTAAATCCAGCAATGTCTGCTGTAGAAGACATGCTTCTCATTTCTTTGATCTGGTTAAATTTACCTGTGTTTTCTTACATTTAGGTACATCTAGGCAGTTGTCAAAAGCAATACTTCACTGTGCATGAATATCTACAAGCTACCTTCAACATAATGGAACAAAAAGTCTTGGCTGTCTTCCCAACTCGATTTTGAACCTGTACTCAACTCTGTGCCTCAGTGCTGTTGGTAAATAGACTAAAGCTCTATCGAGTTATACAAGCGACTTCTACTCAGCCATTTAACTGCTGCACAAACTTAGCTTTCTTACACCATGAGGCACAAAACAGAGTATTATAGCACTTAAATATTGTTCTAAAATGGTATTTATTTAGCATCATTACATTTTAATCCTACAGGAAATGTTGTGGGTTGTTTAACTCTAGGGAGAGGAAGACTATTAGAATTGATGGATCTTTTCTATATGTGTCAAATTGATATCATATGACAAGACAATGAGGTACAAGTCAACATTTAACATTCATTGGCTGAAATTCTACAGATAAGGACTAAATTTTCTTGTGGTTAAAGGCAACCCCCTCCTTTCAACCTTCCATTCTACTTCTTATATCATGTATATAGAAATCCTTTTTGCCAGAAAAGTATGAAATGAAAATACCAGCAAATCAGAGAGCACCAGTATGCATACTTAAACACATGAAAGTAGAGAACATTTTCAAATTACTATACTGTTACCTTTCCTTAGTGATAACAAAATGGATGGCAGCATTCAATTGTGCAAAACACTAAGCTCTATTCAATACAGAATCTTAAAACATAAGGCTTCTATTATCCTCACTAAGGTTTTAGAATCCTAACAAGGTGTTCCAAATGATATAGACATAAAATCTACAAACAGTCTGGAGTAGTAACCAGACAGAGAAAAAATTACAGTCCCATTGGATTGTATTTAGATTATTGCCTTTAGCTTTTTTTTTGATCCTTGAAAATACTGTGGTTTTGTTTGTTCAAACAAAACATACAATAAAAATTAAATAGTCAAAAATAAAATTCAATACGTAAAATTGTATTCCTTAGGACTTTATACAATAACTTTTTCTTTTTCCTTTTTTTTTTTCCTTTTTTATGGCTTTTTAAAAATTTCATGTATTTTATTTGGCTTAGCTAAAATAGACTACTACTAGACTCTATTATCCAATCAAAAACAAGGAGATTAATTCCTAAAATTAGGTTTTAAATTTCTCTTTAGAGTTCTGATTCAATTCTACTCTGAAAATTCACCTTATGATATTACACTTTAGTGGTATTATTCAACTTCAGAATAAATCCTGTTGCAGTTTTCAGCTTTCAGAGACCTCTGTTAGGAGACTAGTCTTATTTAAAAGTACAGGATTAATAATCGTGTGATGTGGGACCCATTTCCTGTTGTGCTGCAGGTTTTCTGGGCAATCACTTATATCCTTTCAGGCTCAATCTGATGAAATGAGCAATGGAACACTTCCTGTGGGAGTCAATCTGCATATCATTATAGCATACAAAAAATGGGAAAAATAAACACTACCTTTCAGATCAGATGTAAAAATCCATCAAATATTTTAAATTGCTGTAGGATTCTTAACATACAAAATATTATAGGATTGATTTTAATATTTAATGTGCAATACAGTTTGGGTTTTTTTTTCCTCTTTTCCAGTCATTTTACAGATAAGAAATCCCTTCAACTATTCATAAGAATTGGAAACCCACATGACAAAACAGGTAGTTGAATTTGTGGTAAAACTTGAAAACACTGTAGGTGCTGCCTTCTGTATAATCCTGTTGTCTAATATAAGAAAAATACATAACCTTTGTTAAGCCTGCAGAGACTGTGTATTCCCTGTCCTTGCTAGAGAAAGAAGAAGCTGAAGAATAACTACTCATGGCATGGTTTCTGAGCAAAGTTTTTTTGTGTTTTGGCTTTGATTTTTTGGTGGGTTTGTTTGTTTGTTTTTTGGTTTGGTTTTTTTTTAATAATTCAGGGAAATTTATTTCAATTCTATAAAAATAAAAATCAATCTATTTTTTACTAAAATATATTTTTCTTGCATTATATATTTAACATGTGTTCTCTGAAGATGTATAATTGCTTTTAGCAAAGTCATCATGAACCTAGTAAAGATATCTTTTCCCCAGAAGAATTCTACTCATTTGCTTTTCTACTAAGGTATATCATAACCTTTCCTTGGATAAATAGGGACAGTGAAACATAGGAAACTGTATGCAATAAATGCACATTTCTTCTTCTTTTATATTCAACTTTTAAAACCATACTAGCCAGAAACATATTCGATGACCACAAATTTTATGACATGTAAGTCATCTACCATCGAAGCAATTAGACCATCAATAAAGTGACACAGAAAGGTATTGTAACGAGATTTTGAAATGTTTTTAATATTCAAAACTACAAAGTTTTCCTAAAATGGACCACAATATTATGGCAAGCTTTCTCAGTTCATTAATTTTAATTGATATATGTTCAGTGCCAGTTTGTTCAATTCTGCATGCTTTTGTAAAATATTTCCACTAACTTTACTTTGGGTTGGGAGGTAAGGCAGTAGCTGTGGAACAGGACACTCCTAACTATATGTGTATATATATATATATATACAGATCTATCTATATTTATTTTAAATAAAACTGACAGGTCTCCAGGCAAAAGTAGTTCAAGGCTGATTTCTGCAATACAGTACTGTAACTCCTCCACAAGGATTCCTAAGATTCTTTGACCGGTCAAAATAAAATACTGCTTTAAGCTACATAAAACCAAAAAATACTTCCTGAAATTTTGTCACTGAAATGTGCTCCATGGAAGAATACTTGAAAAATATCACAGTGCTTTGCCAAGTTTGCCTTAGCGAGTACCAAGCAATTGAGGTGTCAGCCACAACAATTATACTGTGTATAGGGAAAGCCTTTATAACAATGAAATAATTGGTAATTAGTTCTGTGATATTCAGAGAACCATCCTCTGCTCTGCTGTGCCGCTTTCATGGCAGTGTTACTGCAGGGCAGTCAAAGGACCCACGTAAAATGGATAGTGCAGAAAACACGGTGTTTTCAAAGACCTTTGCAACTGGATGTCAATTGCAGTTTCATCATTGCCTGGACCTGCAGCCATCAAAGCCATTTCAGATGTGTTTTCAGTTCCCAGAAGTGATGGGAACTGAAAACAGTGTCTGACCCAGTACCTAGGAGCTGCTTTGTTACTTGGCACTACTAACGATGGACATGGTAATGAGGCAAAAGAATAAAGCTTCCCACTGCAAGCAAAACGTTTGGGGTGCTTGTCTAATCAATGCCTCAACTGCATCCATTAAAAGAGTCAGAGCCCTCTGAGAACACTCACATGTGGTATATTATTATGCTTGAGAAGTCAAGGAGGTGTTTTCTATTCTCACTGCAGAGCACAAGGAAAAGAATTTGCAGAAGTTCACTAGCAGTAGTACATGTGTTGCTTTCTCCATCATAAACACTTGTTTTTATAATTTTGTTTTCAGATAGCAGAGGAAAGCCCAGCTGGGAGACAGGCAGGGAGTCAAAGGAGGAAAAGGGATCCCTGGAGGGTTAGTGATGTTCAAACAGATGGGGGAGGAGGGAAGAAAGAGTGGGAGCAGATGGGAGGGGGGAAGAGACCAGAAACAGAACAGATGTGGGGGTGGGAGGGGGCTAATTTTGGTTAAAGACAAAGGAGGACAAATATGAATTAAATTTGTAATTTACATTTAGAATCTTATTTTTCCCATAAACACACTTTTTGTGTCTTACACTAGAGGAAAGTTTGAACACCCTGCAAAACATTAAAAGTATAGAGCAAACATCAATGTCATTTGAGCAAGCACTAGAAAGTGAAGGGGGTTTGTATGAGTTTCTCAACCATGAGGTTTTGTCTCTAACACACTGGAAACTGAAGGTTCCCACCTGTACTGTGTTCCACTGCACAAAGCATACATTTGGAAAGATATGCAGTAGCAAAACAACAAAGAGAAGACATATACATAGATAAAGAGCAGATCTTTGAATTTCCTGAATTAAAGAGGGATAATAATAAAATTAAATTGTTGAGCAGAGTGAATTGCATACAGTTCTGTTCTAAACAAATAATGAAAAGGTATGTCCTATGTTTATATGCAGAACATTTTCATTTCCTCTGAAGCCGACATCTATAATCTGTCCAGTTCTATATTTTGAAGTTGCATTTTGTTGTTGCGCTTCCTGGCAGGGTGTGTAGGTTGTAAGTGAAGACTGACTGAGAATGCTGCAGACGAAAGTTAATTAGTGTGTTGGCAAGTTGTCAACCAGACTTTTGTCTGTTTGCTTTTCATATAGAAATGAATGAGAGTGGATTCCAGAGGTGTCTGAGTACAATTAAGTAGCTCACTCTCTAAAGTAAATATTTTATATTACTGCATGCTTTTAGGAATCAGCCAGAATGTATCCATTGACAGTATTTTCCACTGATATCCTTAAATATAAGTATATGTAAGCAGGTAGAAAAAATGTAGTGTAATTGCATCTGTTTGGTAGAGCATGAAGGGCCAGATTCTGTGTTTCATTTAAACACAGATTAATTCTGTGTAATTGACAGACCTGCTCCAGTCTTGTAGAGCAATAGCAGAAATCAGATGCTGGCCCAGATTAATTGGGCCTAGTTTAGTTGCTGTTTACGCAGCAGCCAAATCTGTGTTAAAAAACGATTTTCCAATTCTATGTTGAAAAACTGCAAAAATCTTGGAATAAGAAATGGTCTGCACCCAGTAATAAACCTTCACCTACAATAATGACTAAGCATGTGACAAAAGTATGTCTAGATTTCACAGCCCAAAATTAAAGTGAAGCCTGCAGTGGGTGCAGCAGGGAAAAGGGAGAGCTAAAAGGATATTACAGAATGGCACCCTTGATTCAGACTGAGTGCCACTCCCGTGGGGACCCTGCCGATGGATGGGTTTCACATACTGGGAACAAAGAGCAATTTCTCCATTTGCACAGAAGGAAGTGCTCCAGGTGTCCTTGGTCCTCATGGGAGAATGGGCACACACCAGTCCAAGCCGACGAAAGTCAGAGTGTTCAAGTCTCTTTCTCACCACTTCTGCATAGACTTTTTGGTTTTCTGTCATGACTTTCCTTTACAAAAAAACACTTGCAGTTCCCCATAGGTTCCTGACAGAGCTCCAGTTACAGCTGGGGCTATTACTGTGGGCTGTATTTTCACAGGGTCAGCAAGCAGGAGATTGTCTCCTGGGACTTTCACAGACCTTGGCCACTTACAGGGAAGACAGTGCTCCCTTGAGACTTCTGCACCAGCTGCCCTTGTGGTCCAGACTCTTTAGTCTATGCATGATTGCAGAAAGATCTCAGGGTAGAATTTTTTTTTTTTTTTTACTGTGTATTTATTTTTTATACGTTGCCACTTATTCCCCAGGTTACACTCTCAGGACAAATAGCAACATCATTTGACTGGGCTCTGCACATCTTCTTATCCTTGATCCAAGGATTAGCTCATTCTGAGTGGGATGATCTGAACATTCCTTCTGTCTTCCACAGTAGTACAGTGGACATGATGATACCCTAACACTTGGTGTCAGCTTCCTTCTAGGAATCAGCAACAGCTCCATAATTCACAAAATAAAATTATATGTCTTTCCTTGTCTCTAGAAGAGTATATTCACCTCGGGTATTCAGATGTGCCACAAGAGTACATATATAACCCCCCTGAAATAGGAAGTGACAGAAAAGAAAAGATTGGGCTGTAGCCCACAATCTAGGCTTAGTGTTGTTTGTCTTGCAACCACAATCCCAAAAAACCTGATGTGTCCAGCTATTATAGGTCTGAAGCCCTAGAAACTCATCTTCCTACCTCTGCACCCAGAGGAGATGCTATCCTCTAGAGGGCAGGCTGATTAACTCTGTGAGTGGAATTAGATTGTCCTAAATTAGTTTTATGTGCCCCCTGAACAATCAAGCACAGATGATAATACAGAAAAGAAAAAATTTGCTGCAGCTGAAATATTATGTGGAAACATCACAGAATACATTTCCAAAAAACCTGACTATCTGTTGCACAAATTTCTATTGCGTGTGGCCCTTGTACTGCAGGACAGACTATCTAGGACCCCAAAAAAGGAACTTCCAAGTTCCTTAAAATGACCAATAGTACTCAATATGTTTTTACTCTTTTTAATATTGTAAACATTTTTCTATAATAAAGTTGGTAAACACTAAGAAACCTCACAACAAAGAAAGTCATGGAAACATCTAGGCACAAAGAACTTGTATCCTCTTGGGTGCAGTTGTCCTCTCTTATTGTTTGCTTTGCTGGTTTGTGACTTAGCACAGAGACTGAGCTCAGTGGTGATCCCTTTCTGAATCCCATTTTTGCTTTTTTTTTTATTTTTGAAGGTCCGTGTGAAAATGCTGGCTCAGAACTTTCGCAGGTTGTCACTAGTTTTTGCCTGAAGAAGTAGGGATCCCTAGTGCCCTCATCAGTACACACGTGTGAATTTTAGAGTATTAGTTTATATATTTTTAGAAAGGATGTAAACTATTTGGAATAGAAATTGATCCCAAGAGTTTGTATATGACCCAGAAGGATTCGTATTAATCCCTAACCCACTAATCTGCAATTTTGATGGCTTAAAAGCCTACTACTTTAGAATTCTTTGTGTCTGTATCCCCAGCTGGTCCTTAATTGTTTCTCTTCTATATTTATGTGTACTCCAGATCATGTGTTGGTATACAATGTCATTATCACAAATTGATTTAAATCTGTCCGGCTCCAACTCTCAGAATCCATCAGCATAAAGCAAAGCATTTATTTCCTGTCCATCACAGGATTGTGCTGAAGCAGTCATGACTTCCAAGCTCCAAAACACATCAGCACATAAATTAGTAAGTGCAATTTATGAGAAGAGATTCATAACAAATATATTTCTAGCAGCATTGTATTAAAAAGGGATGTTTAAGTCAGGGCAGCTTGTCCCTCCAGATTGTCAGTCATTTTCAATCACAATAAGAAGCAAAAGCAATTTAAGTTAATAGAGGAGTTTCTTTGTTTGATTTTTTTTTTTTTTAACAAATGTTGGCAGAGTAGAAATTATGCCAACAGAGAACTGGTTAGGCTCTGCCAATTTGCCTCAGCTGAACCCAAACCATAAGCTTCTAAAAGCACTGAAATAAAGAGAGAGACTATTGTTAATCTTACAGCACTTTCCAGAGGGTCCTGAAGAGACCTCTGTTATCTTTTATAAACACCAAGAAGATGTAATCCAAGTGCCACAAGAGAGGCAGGTTATCTTCATTACAGGGATGAAGGAGTGAACATGTAACAGCCTGTAGGATTAATACTGCTCAAAATAAAAGTTACAGGGTACTTTTTGACATAAGCACCCTGTTAGAACATGTTTTGCCTCGAGTTTAAAGCCCATTAATCTAGTGAAGAGCCGGAAATCTACAATCCATGTCATTTAGCTGGCATGAAATACAAACTGCTCCGCAAAGCTGCTGAAATTCTGATCTACAATAAGCTTGTGAATGAGATATGGACAGCCTTAGCAGCTTGCTACTTTTGGTACCTACCATTACCAACTGCTCTCTTTTTTCTCTCCCAGTTATTGATTTGGCAGTGTGTATTTTTTTCTCTTTTCACCTGCAAAGCTAGAGGTGTCATA
>WEIV01024844.1:0-21811 GCA_013390005.1 Calyptomena viridis
CAGCTCCTGTAACTATGACATGGACAAATACAGTTCTGGACATGTAGAAGCCAGCTCTAAAGTGTGTATGTTCCAGCATATAATGTGTCATTAGAACGTAATTACACTGGTAGAGACTCCAATAAAAATTCATGTCAGAGCACACCATAAATCTGTATTTGTCAAAGATAAAATATTAAAATTGGTGCAACTACTAACAATCATAAGTGGTAAACGTTTTAAAGAAATAGTGGAGGATTAAACACTTAACCGAGAAACATACATTACCAGATATTATCCACTGTACTATTTACTGGGAAGTCCAATAATAAAAGAGCAAACAAATTTTCTAAATTTCAGCCTTTAACAAAGCATCCAAGCTTGGCTCTGCTGAGCTGTGCTTTAAAATATACACCATCCCTAGGAGAGCTGTTAATTAGCACCACATAGTAGCCAGAAATATTTCTTTAACAAAGACAGCAAAAACCATAATTAATTAAAAACTTTAACATGAGATTTACATGAACAACAGCATATGGTAGGTTCAGAGGGCCATTGTTACTGAGGAATCTACTCATATCCTTGTAAAACACAAACTTTTTGAAGCTTTCAGAAAAAAGCTGCCATTTGCTCTTTATCCTTTGTGGGCGACATGAAGAAAGAACATGTAGCAGCAAAGTAAACATAAAGTGGAACAGGCATAGAAATCTGTTTCTACCAGCTCTCACAGGAAAAAGGAGGCAGCAGCTGCAGCAAGCAGAAGTGCCTCTTAGGGATCTGCTCCTTCAAACACCCTCTTGATGGGGTTCCAAAGCACTCTCAAGATAGTTAACGTTGAAAATGGTGGCAATATATAAGGTTGTAATATAAATTGCAATGTTAAATATTTTTTTTTTGTTAAAATCAAGGATAGGTTCACCATTGTTAAAACTGAGCAAGGACTAGCTTCAGAGGACCATGGTAATGCAGATGAGGAGAGAGCTCAGAGTCAGCAACGTGGTCAGACCAGGCTGCTCAGGGAGAGAGAGAGCCTGCACAGCCCCCATGCAGCCTGAGCCACTGGTTATCTGTCCTTCTAGGGAAAGATTTCCTAATGGCTAGTCTCAGTATCTCCTGTCCCTCATCTGCCCACTATGCCCCACTGAGAAGATGCCAGCTCTATGACAGTCCCTCATAGGCACAGAAAGCTGCTGTTGGATGCCCCCAAGGCTGCCCCTTGTCCAGGCTGAACCAGGCAGATGCACCAGCGGCTGCACACAGCACTAGAGCAGGCTGGGATCTCATAGCGTATCCTCCATTGGTCACACCCACAGAGTCTGCCATTTGCTGTAGTCCATTTGTAGTCCATTTGCTCATTCCCATTTGAACTGTGAGTTTGGCTATGAGCCTGCTTCCTTAAGAAACTTGAAAAATCCCCATATTCAGCTCATAAACACTGAAAAATTTGTGGGGAAAAAAAAGAAAATCCAATTAATAAAAGTGATATAGAAAGCTATATTTTTAACAGTATTAATTCTGGGCATATATAGACTTGTATTTGAGGACATGGAAGCACCTTGCTGAACCAACTTAAAATAGTCACACCCTATCATTTCCCATGACAAGTATGATCTGAAGCACAGAGGAATTCAAAGTCTCATATTACAACACTGCAGCCCACAGACTATAAGAACTGCTGTGAGATAACAGGAAAAGATGGCTCAATGGTCTTCCACTGAGAACAGTAAGAAAAATCAGCATTCACTTCAGTGAATAGTGGGAAATGAACTGGAAGAAATATATATCATGCATGTTTAAGGCCAGCTAAGGTGATATCCGCATGAAAAGAAAAAAAATCTCATAAGCGACAGCAACGTGTCTATTCAATACCAAAAGAAAAGCCATCTAGCAGCCAAACAACACAAATACTGCAATGAGTGTGGCTTGTGGCTGCACAATATTACAAAGTTGCACATTTCAAAGTCTTCTGTAGTTTGAGCTGCATCTGACACTGATTTTGCTGTTGTGTATCTGTGTGAACATGTGCAGCAAAGGTCTTTGTTATGATGCTGTCACTCAAAGATATGAAACAGAGAAAAAGTCATAGTCAAATTTGTGTGTCCTTCTCAGGTGCAAAATTAATAAAACAGCCTCTATATTAAAGAGTGTGTGTTGATATGAACAGAGGTGATGAATTCATAGGTAGCTTGTAAAGGGTATATCCTCAGACTTCCTTGATTTGCACACAGCTTGTTTACCACAATACAACATAAATTTTGTTGGTGTTATATGTGCAGTGCAAAGTCAGAGAAGTGTATGAATGATTACATCAAAATATTGGGGATATGTATTTGCATAACCTTCAGGGGCTCAGGATATATATTACTCTCCTTTAAGTAAAGGTAGAGAACTGTAGGTTGCTTTTAATGGAGAACAGCTAACTGTAAAATAATCTGGTTTGTATCAGTCCGTAAACCACCAGATTTGTCCCGTGTCCATGCCACATTTGTAAGGAGGTAAAAAACGTCAACAAAGAGAGCTGTATATGATCCTGAACAGCCGTGACAGGCAGATTTATACCACTGCCTGCTATTGTAGTGGGGCGTGTCAGCAAAGCATTAGGAGGTAAGTTTATAAAATCTTGTATCCTAATAATGGCACCTGCAATAAAGGTAGTGTGCCAACCATCTTAGGCTGAGGGCCTACATATTTCAGTTAACAGGGGTAATGGTAAAGAAGGGACACACTTCTCTCTTGAGTCAGTTAATTTAGTCCTGTCCAGTCTTGTGAGAGGGTCCTAGGGGAACAGTTGCCAAATATTTGCAATAGACTGGCAACCAAATACCATCTTCAGAGGGCACTACTGAGTTTCTCATCCCACTCCATTGATGGATTCCCAAGCCAGGTAAGGTGTTCCACCAATATTTATTTATTTCAATATCTGTCAAATTCACACCCCAAATTAGATGCCACTTACCTGATTTACATGAAAGAGGATCATATTCTTCTTTTATGTATATTTAGTATCAATGATATACGAATGTATTTAGTGTCTATGAAATTTTCCAAACCCATCTGTCAGTTCCTCTCATTGGTAAATAAAATGCACACCTGACCAAAATTAGATCACTTGTCTTAAGAAGGAATGAAATTATTCTTAGATATTTTCCTCATTAGATTTCTCCAAAAGTGATAAAATTAACAGCTGATTCGTTTAGTGAATGATTTGCACTGTACTTTAACTTCCATTCTCCTTCCTGTAATTGGATCAATGGGCAATATGCAATTGTGCATCAAGACTGCTCACTTTTCCTTCTTTTATAAAGTTTTAAATTTATTCCAATTCAAGTATTTTATTTAATATAATATTATGCAAAGTGGCCTTATAATAATTACTATTTGCCAAACCTAAAGTGTTCTTTATGCAACATATCTTTATAAAAAAAAAAAAACATGTTTAGAGTTAACATGGAAGTCATAGAATGTGAAATTCAAAGATGTCATTTTTCTTTCCCTAAGAAATATCTATATACTTTGGTAAAATGAGTGCATTGCTTTATTAAAGAGCTCTTAAGGTTTTTAACTTCTTGGGCTTGAGCACTTCCTTTGCTTACAGTTTTGTAGGTTATTGAAGATGACCATTTTAAAACAGTGCAAGCAATTCTGAAACCAAAATATAATACTCCACTGTAACTTTCCTGAGGAGAGTTATTTTTATTTACATGTATTTCAATCATCCAATGGAAAATCACAATTGTCATAGTAAATTTTATCTATGGCAAAAAACAAATTGTTGATTTTAATGTTTTTGATATATTGTTTTGTATTTTCTGTTGCTTATTACATAGCACATTAAAATAATGAAATATTGATTTGTCAAATAGTCATTTGGTGTTAATGCGAAAACCGTAGTGCTACATCTCGGAAAAAAATCCATTTTATATTAGATAGTACTTCTTATGTAACATGAAAACACTATGAAGTCTTAGAATGGTAAAAATCTTTTAACCCAAAGGATGATGTGCTGTTTTTTGAATCATCCAGAAATGATATAATTAAGCATTCATATCCCTTCATATTTCAATTAATCATTGCTGATTGCTATGCATTCTGAAAACATGCCAAGTAGCATGCATTAGTGATGATTCGTAGTCTCCTTCTCTTACACAAAACCACACGCATATGGATGCACACTTTTGCAGGAACAGACTCCCAGAGAAGTAAACAGGACTGTTCAATGTTCACTTGGAACTGAAGGGCAGGAAACTATTTCCTAGATTGAACTGCTAGTTTTAGGCTTTTGAGTGACAGTTAGTTAGTTAGTTAGTTAGTTTCCTCTCTAGATTAGTATATTTAAACACAAAATCTAATTATATCTGAATACTATGAATTTTATTTCTCTCACCTCCTGGGGCAAAACTGGATCTTTCTATTTTTATTTAGAAAGAAGATAGACTAAGATGTAATGTTAAATATAGACCACATATCATGTTTTTCTTTTGCTTTGTGACTGTATTTGCTACCTGTTTCTTTGCAAAGTCCTTCAGAAAAAATAGAGATGCCTGATACAAAGTTCAAACAAAAATTCTTTGTAGACGTGGGTATTGATTAAAGTTCTACAGTTTATATACAAGTGCCCCCTAATCACAGTTGCCTTTGTACTGGGAATTCAGCAGCTAGCATACAGAGTAAGTCACTGGAATTGCAGGAAAGCAATTAATTTCTCCTTCTCCAATATGTGTTTAAGGGCATCATCTTTACAATACAGCCAATAGTCTACTCCAACCTGTTACAATTTTTTACACGTGAGCTAGCTGCATTTATGGAATAAAGCTTCGCACAGATGTTTTTCATCTGCTGTGTTGGCATTCTACTATCTGTATGGTTCAAGTAGATTTTGTGGTTTTAAATCATTGCTGAAAACCTAGCAGAATAAACTGCTTACAAAAATATACACCTAGCACAGAAGAAAGACTGAAACAGGCTTGCCTGGATTCAAGTCTTTGTTTGCAAAGTGATTTACTGATCAAAGCTTCTTGATGGTTATTGTTCTTTCTTTCATATTTTCTCTGAAGTTTGGTTCTTTCTCAGGTATATGCTTCCGGTACAACAAGATCCCTTCTGTTGACACATACAGGGAAAAAAAGTCCTATTAGTTGCTCTGTGGGTTTAGAATTATGCTGCAGAAAAAGCACCTTCTAGCCTTTATACATGCCCTAGCTCACATAGTATTTCCCCATTGCTCAATCATGTCCTAACAGGGCTATTGTAATACAAGCAATAAACATTAATAACCAAGGCAGTCTAGCACTTTGGGATGTTGAGCACCCTTAACTTTCACTAGGAACTGGTTGATTATGATCAGATTAAGGCCTAAATGCTTTTAAAAGCTCCTGGTACCATTCAGTTGCTCAGACAGGGATTACAACTACTACAGGCAGCAGCAATGTGGTAAATACTGATTCAGCAGTAAATAAAACCGGTCCATTGAGGTGGAGTGTACAATATGTGATGGAGGAAGAGTCATGAGAAAGCAACACTGCTTTTGGGCAGATTAAAGAGTGTACCCCACAAATCCACATGCTCTTTCAGGAAACTCACAGTCTTCATAAAACACAGTGACACTTTACACACTTAACGATCTTTAAACAAGGAAATAGCGTGTGCTTTTTTTTTTGCTTAAATCTAGTAAAAAATTATTTTCTTTAGTTGCAACACAGATGAAGTCTGGTGTTGATGAAGAACCCAACACCTTTTAATATGTCTTAAAATGTGCATGTGTAAATTTTAGTTCCTATTAACATGATAAAAAACCTTACATTTTATTGTTTATAAAATGGAAGATGTTTCAATAGCATTTCCTCCTAAAAAACCCACACTTTATTACCATCTTTTTATAAGGAAAAAAAGATGACTTACAGGTGATCAAGTACTGAGGAAGACAGTGATTTTAATAGCTTTTTTCAAGCCTCATTAAGCATGTTTTTTTCCACTCAAAATCAGTAACTGCAATGTCATTTTCTACTCAGAATACAGCAGTCAAATGCAAATCTCCCACCGGGTTGAAATGGTAGTGTTTCATTTGTCTCAGTATCTTTGTTAAATTTATGCTTCTATGAAACTATGAATATGCCATTGACTGGTGGAAGGAATATGCAGTAACACTGAGTAACACGCCCTCATTTGGTTGCTCTTGGTTTTTCTTCACTACTTTAGGAAATAAAAACAACATAAATGAGGTAATATTAGTATTAAAAACCCAAGTCTTTCTAACTGTTCAGACACTCTACGTTTGCATATAAAAATGCCTGAGCTCTGTTAATGGAATGTAGCAAGCAGAAAAGGAAACAGCTCGTGAGCTGCATACCATACTGCTAGCAAGAGAACAAAAAGTGGGGCAACCCCACAAAGTGGCTCTGAGATATGAAGTGGTGTATGTATTTGAGGGGGAAATTGCTGGTTCCACTGCAACCAGAGAGAACAATGGGTTTTGTATTTTTCTTTCCCAATACTTGCATGGCCATGTACTTAAAATCTGTGTATGGGTATGGGGAAGAATCAATGCTCTGTCAAAAGCTCAATTATTCTCCAAAAAGGTTGAAATCTAACCATAAGGAACCTTAAAGAGGTAGAAGGTTGAAATAATAGCATAAAATGCATTTATTTTTTAAATAATAGCATAAAATGACTTTATTTTTTTCAGGTTAGCCCTTGAGCATCTTAAGCCATTTTAAAGACCTAAATATACGTGTCTGTATGCAATAGATTTGTGATGATACTGAATTTGGAAACATGTACATCCAACATGAAAGGAACAGTAAAGTGATTACAATGTATCTCAGATGTCTTAGGGACACATATAAATAATGTCACCCTTTCCAACATTATATGGAAAACATATAAAACATGTATTATATGGAAAACATATACCATGTAAGATAAAATAGAAAGTTCAAAACATATCATAAAATATTCTTTCTTAGAATAGAGTGGCAGTATGAATATTCATTATGTGAATGTGGAGTTTACATATTTATTTACATATAATTTAACATTTCAGAGTAAACTAGAAAAAAACCCTATTTGTTATTATACTCAACCTGAAATTGACTGAATATTACACAAGAATAGACTTACTGAATAATTAAGGCTCTACATAAAAAGGACAAATACACTCTGATAGATAGTACTGCATAATGCCTATTTCAACAGCTTTTCACACAAGTTTCAAGTACCAGACTGTATATAAGCAGCCTAATCAGAGTTCAGTGTTAGCAGGTGAGTTGTCAGCATAACTTCTCCAAGGTGAGATGAAGTCTCCCAGGTCTGCACATAGAACCAACCAACTAAATGGCATCTCTTTGGGTGGAGAAAGCCTGGCTCAGTCATTTCCAGGATACCAACTATTGCACCATGGCACAATAAGTACCCTGTGACTGATGACATTTGAAAACTGACCAATGGATCTGGAGATTGTCACTGTTCAGCATTTGCAGTAGGACCATACAAGATCATTCTCAACCATGCACTGCAGAGTACACCTGTGGGTATTTTGGACAACAGCTCTGTGTCAGAGCAGCCTTCCTGGCTATCACAGCCATGCTGTGGTGCAGCTCCATGTCCTGGCAACAGCCTGTTGGGAAGCTATGGGGAGACCTGACAGAGCCACCCTACCACCCTCAGTCCAGAGTGAAGTCTAGGTCAGCATGCTCAGCTATCAGGGATCACAGAGTATTTTATAAATGCACAAAGAATGAGTGGATAGCTAATGTATTATCCAGCAGTGCTTTCACTGTTTTCTTCAAAAGTAGTTTTAACCTCAGTCTGTGAAATAAATGTAAAACTCTAAATATGAATGGAAATTTTAGAAGCCTGTTAATTGTTAACTGTTAATTTGCAAACCTGAAGGGTCTAATAATGGTTGACTTTTACCTTGGAAGAAACTACTGATGATACTCTGTGTTGGAATAGAAGTATCACCAAAAGCGAAATAAAAACCAAAGTCAATAAATGAAAACCTCTTTACCAATATCTTGTAAGACAGGATACCAATCAGTATGTATCTCTCTCATCAAGTAAAAGGTTACATCGGATCCCTGAAGTGAAAGGGAATGTACTGTACTGTACAGATGTGACAGCAACATTAGCTGTTACAAAATGTCTTCCACAAATGAAAACAGTACAAAAAAAAAAAAAAAAACCCAACCCAAAAAACCAAAAAAACACCACAACCACTCTAACCTTCAGGCTACAGATATAAAACACAAGCTACTGAAGACATGAACAAAACAAGCTTTTTGCAAACAAAGGTTTCACAAAGTGGTCAGCTGTTTAGAACTTCACTATTAAATGTCAGTGTTTATGTATTTATGCATTTCACATTTTCCCAAGGTGCTGTGCTGTGTTTTGACTCTTTTTGCACTGTTAAAAGTCATAAAAGCTTAAGCAGAGAATCAAGTACTTCTCCAAGTGATTCCCAGTGTGAGCACAGAGGGAGAACAGATCTTGATGAGACCAGTAAAGGCTTTTTAATCTTGACCTCACTAAGGTCCAACTTTCACCTAGGGTATTCACAAACCAAAGAAACCCTGCAGAAAGATCAAGAGCAACAAAGACAAGGTCAAAGAGTATATGAGGTGGGACAGTTATTCCTGGCCGCAGTGCCTTGTTTTATTAAGAAAAAAGGTAAAATATGTATATGAAAAAGTATGTTACCTTTCTGTAGCTCATTATTAAGAAATAGGGGAAGAAGACATAATTTTCTAGTACTGCAGACAAACTCTAAACTTGCCACTTAAAATGCCAGCTTCTTTGAATGCTTCCTGTGTATCATTGACATAAGCAACCTCACTCCTGTTAATGAGTGACTCATGGATGTTTATTGCACAGAAGGAACACAAAGCATGTCATTGTCATTCTGCAAGTGAAATAATTTACATATGTATGTCGATTTTCTACTGCATTACTGAAGAATATTGTTAATATGGATTTGCTTTGCAGATGTGCGGTTCTGAATTTAGAAGAGACTTGTGGGATTATGATTTAAAATTCTCATTTGGACTTTCCTTGGATACTGTTAGGGAAATAGAAGCAGGATTTACTAATGAAAAGTGTGTATGCATATACTTGATATTGTTTTATGGAGCATTCAAAGGTCTCATTGAAAAGGTGGTGATTTGCTTCATAACCAAAAAGCATTAAATTGTGCACTTCCAAGCCATTCTGTGCATGCACAAATGTTGAAATTCTGTCAGGCTTTCAGAACAGTCACTGTATGTTAAAACACTGAGGAGTGATAGTCTTTCCTATCTCCTGCCCTTCTGATACTGAGAATATTTTGTATAGTGCCCCTTCAAAAAAAATAAAAGTGAGGACTGAGTAAGCATGTCCAGTAGCAGTTGTGAGCGGCAGGAGTCATCAGCTTGTGAGAAGGACTGCAGCTCTTGAAAGACTCGAAGAAAGATGATTTACTGAGATTCAGGGAAAACCAATAAAAAGGAGCTTGTGACAGTAGTTTGTAATTCTGTATGGTAAATTCAATGCCTATTCTGGTTTCTTTAGATACTTCTGAGTGAAAGGTGAAACAAATGTCTTTTTGAAAGAAAAAAAGTGTTTACCTACAAGGTGAGAAAATACAAAAACAAAAACAATGGAAAACACTTTTGAAGAGGCTATTAGCTTTCTGAACCTTTTTTTTCCCTTTTGAATTTTGAAATTCTGAGCAAAACCAATCTCTGTGTTTTTCTCAACAATATGATGTATACACTTTCAATTGTATTGAATAATTTTAAATTTTTCTTTTAAAATGCCCATTAAAGTGCATTCACTTTGACATTATAATAAAATATACAGTACATAATTTGTCTGCAGCTGAATTCACAGATGTTGCAGAAGTGAGAAAGGGCATCAAACTTAACGACATGTGCCCAAGTTCCATTGCTAGGGGCTGTCCTTGCCTTTCCCCAGGCTTAGAAGTGGGAGAGGCAGAGCAGCAGTGTCAGGAAGCAGCAGTGAGGTGTGAGGTGTGAGAGCTCCTGCATGACAGCACGCTGCTGGCAGGAGATTTGGGAAGGGAAAGATAGTGCCCATTCCTGTGGGGATTGGAGCCAGGATATGGATGTGTGTGCCTGACAGGTTATTACATAGGGTATCACTCTATCCCTAGAGGAGAGAACAAAATTTAATGTCCTTTCTGTTGTGAAGTAAGCATTCATATTAATCTGAGTAGTCACAAAGACCTAATCCATTTAAGAAGGAAATGAGTTGTGTATTTTCTTAGAATATCAGCATGTTACGGCGCGGCAGTTGTAAATATGTCATGCTGTGTAGTACTTAGATATAAATTAAAAAGCAGTTATCAACTGCAGAGTAAAACTCCTCCTTTCATCATTTTAGTTGACATCCTGAGTTTCCCCTTCTTCCCGCATTCTTCATCTTCTTCAGGCAGGGGTCTGGGATTGCTGTCTCCTGTTAGCCTCTCTCATGATACTGCAAATTCTATGGGCTTTACACCCATGGATTGAATAAGACATGTAGAACTACATAAGACTATGTAGTTCTACAGCATCTCTGACCTCTTCTGTCCAGTGTATTCCAGTCCTTATGAGAAGTCCCAGTCAGCTGTGGCCAAAGTCAGGGCAGTTCACAGTCTGAGCCTAGAAGTAGCTGTTTATGCTGAAAATGGCAAATAAGGGCCATTTACTGTTTTCAGTCATAATTCATTTTCTTGCTTAGAACCCAATAAAGAGAATTTCTGTTAACTCAAAAATCCACTAAGGTTGCTTTATGAGATTCTGCAGCTGGCAGAAGGATAAGATCACTTATCAGTGATGAGCACTCCTTGCAAAAGTAAGATCACTATTCATTGGTAAGATATTTTGATAAGCTTTTTGATCTTTTGCCAAACAAAAGTGAGTAGGGTGATAGCAGTTTATAACTACCATGAGAAAACCATGGCTCTTTGAAGGAACATCGATATACATAGACTGCCAAACTTGATGGGTTTTTCTCTTGTCAGGAGACTTTAAAAGATAGGAGAGATCTTTATTTCATTTTCATGAATTTGCAGCAAATTGTGTTATGGTGAGATGCTTTTCAATCCACTTTTCAAAGAATGCAAGGCTTATATTTACTAAAATGACCTGTAAATTGACCTGATAGTTACTAAAATCACCTGAGATTGACCTTGGTTATATAAAGACTAGAAAAGTAAGAAAAGGAAAAAAGGCATTTCGACCTAGAGATACCTAGTATCACCTTTTAAGTAGCATGTGATGTGTTACACAAGACTATGTCTAACATCATGAAATTATTTTAATTATGTGTTCTTTCTTGGAACAGCTGGTGAGCAGAAAGAGGCCCTCACAGTTGATGAATGCAAATTGATGCAGGAGCTGTAATTTACCAGGGAAAACAATAGTGATGCTGAAGTTCCTAGTAGAAATTTATGGAATCCTAAGTTGTGGAAAAAAAAAATTATAAAGTTCTTTCAAAGTAGCAGAGAGCATGGCCATCCTGTCTCACTATCAAGAGACACCTCAACCTTTCAGTCCATTTGGTGGTGAAGATGGATTGGAAGAGCTCCCTGCAATCTAGTCACAGAGGTCACACTCCTTGGCACTCTAGGGCCTGCGACTTGACCTTTCCTCATCTCCTTGGGCCAAAGCGGCCTCTTCTAAACATGCTCCTGAGCTGCACGTAAAGCAGTGCCCGTCCCACGGTGCTCCCATTTCCTCTTATTTCATATAAAGGGACGGTGAAAAGCCCGGCGCCCTACACTTAATTTGATGGTCAAGCCAAAATGCCTTGTTTCCTAAGATTCAGGGGACCGCGTGTCCTGTTGCCACGTGCCTCCTCGTGTCATTGTCCTGCGGGAAAGCTGAGGCTTAGCCCTTCCAGGGGGGCTGGAAAGGGGCTGCACTGGCGTCAGCGGCGTCGGCCCGGGCAGGCGGGGGGCGCAGCAGCTCTGGTGCTTCGGTCTCTGCCGCGAGGCCGCAGTTTTCCAAGGTTATTTTGACAGGAAAGTCAAGTTATTTTAATAGCGAAGTCAAGCCGCCCATGGCGCAGCCGGAGCCCGAGGTCCGTCCCAGGCAGCGCGGCCGGCTCGGGCATGCGCGGCCCCCGCTCCGCCCCCNGCGGGTATCGCTCTCAGGGGGTTGGGGGACGTGAGGATATGGTGGCTGTGATAAAAGATTACATAAACGGCAGCCGGGACGTGTTGCTCTCCGTGGAAGGGAGTTTTCAGCGCTGGTTTGTCAGGCGAGTAGGTGGTTGAAATCCTCACTGGGCATAGTTGAGGGAGGTCTTGGAACACCCTGCCCTAGTGTTAAGGTTTTGAAACCATATTTGAACTCCTTGTCGATGTTTTTGCTTAGAGTGGAAAAAAAAACACTTGGAGGACGTGGTGAAGGCCAAATTCTTTATTAGTGTTTATTTTCTTCCCTTTCACTTTTGTTTTGTAAGCAGACTTATTTGTTGTGTTCTTCGTACCCTCCCTCCGTGTGGGGCCGAAGAGGAATAAGATTCATCAGAGTTTCTTAGGGCACCACGTTTGAGTATTTTTAACCTTACCTTCTATGGCTGTTCGCAGCCTCAGCGTGGTGTGGTTGGTTGGTAGGTGATAGGTAGAACAGGTAGGTGGAACGGTAGATAGAAATGCAAGAATTAAGAAACTTACGGTGTGCTGTCCTGTCTGGTGTGTGCAGTTAAATTCATGTGGATACTTGTTGCTCCGCTTTCGGGCAGCGAGGCAAAGAGAACCCTGCTTCCCCAGGGTTAGGCTGACATTGCAGAGTTTGTCTCTCTGCACCATTGTCCAGCTATGTGCTTGCTTCCAAAAAAGTGAATCCTATAAGTCATTTCGTATTGGAAGGTGTTTTAGGCTACATCAGTTGGGACTTCACATACCAACTGTGCCAAACGTTCTGATTTTACATATCCAGAAGTTGCGTCAAAGACGGTGAGAAACCATTTAGTAAGAGACAAGGAGGTTTGTTGTACAGTGAAATGCTGTAAGTAAGCTTTCAGAGTACGTTCTTGTAAGTTTCCCATTTTGATTCATTCTTTTTTGAGGGAAGTAAGTGTCACTGGAATCACTTTCTGCCTGCTACAGCGCAACTTACCAAAAGTGTTGGAAGTTCCCCCGTGGATAAGTAGAGTAGGAATCTCTTCTTGAGGAGGAAGGGATAATTTTCAAGTGCGTCTTTCAGGATCTGTTACTGTGGTCTTTTTTACAAGAGCTCTGTTCACATAACTATAGTGACATATTTCCTTGACATAAAGCTAATAATGTTTCCTATAGCCACATTCATCTTCCTTTGTCCTTTTCCCCATAAGGTTATTAATGGATTTCTTTTCCTCAGATTTAAAACTGCCAGCAGAAATATCCTTGACTGCTTCAGGGCTGTTTTCGTTGTTGTTGTTACTCGTTTTATAATGATGTGTTAAGTTAATTAGATTGCTCAGAAGGATTAAGAAGTGAAACGTATTGAAAGTAATTTCTGTGTTTTTGGAAAGAAATGATGGACTTAACCTTTAGAAAATCCAAGAAAAAAATTAACAGTTGTTTTTCATGTCTGAAATTGCGATACAAGCTTTTAGTATAAATACTGTTGAATTATATTAGAAATGAAAAAAGAAGTTACAACATGTCTCTTTAAATGTGTGCACTTTCAGTTTTCATGGCTGAAAACTCAGTTGGTATTTCAGGGTTATATACTGTGCAGGTGGCGTAAGTTACCTTTGTCCAACAGGAGAACTTGACCTGTAATATTTTGATTTTTCTCTTTTTTTATATACGATATTTTTCAGAATATTTTTTGGTATACATCATTGAATATTTAAAGAAAAATGTTTTAAGATCTTACAGTTTTAAGCTAAAAATGTCATATTATTTTCTTAAACCCTGGAAAGTTGAAAGCAAAACTAATGAAAGAATGCCTGTATGCACTGAATTGAACATGAGCAGTTCTGTTTTAAGAAGGTATTTGAGTTTTTTGTTCTAATGGTGTCCAGGTTTGTTGTTTTGACAATGTTATTTTAGGATGTGAAGTGTAAAGTGGAGCATAAGCTTCTTTGGAGAGAACACTTGATAGCCTGTCTTTTATTTACATATAGAAGAAGATTCATAATCATCAGGTTATCATAAGAAGCATGCCTGTTGTTTATCCACGGAGAGCGGGAGGTGGTAAACACACAACACACTAAATGAATGAGACCTTGGCCCTCAGATGTCAGAATTTAACAGCTTATTCTTTAAGTCCTTGTCCTGAAATTAAAATTGTTTTAGTTTCCATGTTATTGTTCACATTGGAAGACATCCTTTGTTTCTTAATTTCAGATCTGAAATATTTGAGTAAAAATTTAAAAAGTTCATGGAGTTCATCACACAAGATTCCTCTGAACTAGTTATTACTGAAGTTGTATTTGTTATTGAGTAACCAGCACTGATACCATTTTGGTGATTGGTTGGTTTTGTGTGTTGTTACTTAATTCAGTTCTGATTCTGTAACATTTTTTTGGGTTTTTTTGTTTGTTTGTTTTCTAAGTAGCAGAAGATAGGGGGGAAAATATCACTCTGAGGAGTAACAACTTTATAAGTGCAAGTCCCAAGACTGATAATGAAAGTCGAAAAAAAGCCATTGTTTGTAAGGGTAAAAATTTGTGAAAGGAAGATTACTTGCATGGATTATTTCAAGTATTTCAATTATTTCAATTATTTCAATTTGATTATTTCAAAATTTCAATATTTTCTTGACAGATTTCCTTTCTGTGTGTGGTTAAATTTGTTGTGGACTTGAGACTTGATTTGTATGATTGATAAAACTGGGAACTTAACGTTTGAAGTTAAAAAGGCCTTGAAAAACTGATGGGTTTTTTGATAGCTTGGTCAAGACTGAGTTTTCCAAAGGCGCAAAGATTTCCTATTTTGCATTTTTTTTTTATAAATGAAGGTAGATTCTGTGACTTAATGAAGTTGTTTCTTATCTGTTACAAAAATATTTAATATTTGTATTTAGAACTCTGCAGATATCTGTAGTCCAGAAAATTAACTGACTGACCATAAGAGTCAATCAAGAAGTTACATTGTTTATGACTGCTTCTTGGCTGCTATTTGGTAAAGGGGAGGAAACCTTTTAGAGACTTTTTTTTAAAATAATCTTCCAGGTTAGGTATTCTGGACTTAAGAAATGTATTGTCTTCGTAACTAAATTATCGTAAAAAAAAGAGGTAAAAAATGTCTTTACGTGTCATTAAAAAGTGGAGTTTCAGTGAGATGTTATTCTAAGTGCATGGCCTGTCAATTTGCTGCTTACATATACTTTAATATACTTAAAGTGTAATAGTTGAAGTACTTTTGATAGATTAGAAAGTTGGGTTTTTTCCCAAGCTTAATGAATATTTCTCAATATTTAATTAAGCATCTTAATGAAAGCATTTATTTATGTTTTTAAAATAAGATTTTAAGATGGAATACTTAGAGTAGTCTAAGTTTTGAGGCAAAAATGGGAATAGAGACCATGCTAAAATAGGATAGAATACTTCATGGTGGCTATGCTTTTTGATTTTGACCATTTTGTGCTGAGGACGAAAATATAGCCATTATTGCATTATCACTTACTTGATATATTTATTTGCCTTTAATTTTTGTCTTGATTCTACTGAGTTCTACATCAACTTCCTAATTTATATCCCGTTCATCCCGTATGTATTGGCATGTGCTTACACATATATATGTGTGTATATGTATATGTGTATGTATATATGCATGTATATATATATATACATACATGTGTGTATATATATATGCATATATAACTTTATAAAAGTGTATGTGTGCACACACATACTGCTGCGTTCACCCATGGATAATAGCTGGCAATTTGGTGTACTCGTGCCCTTCCTGTAAGAGATGTAGGTTAAATAAAGTTTGCACAACTTGTGCAAACTTTATGTGTCAGTCCTCATGTAGCTGTAGCAGAAACTATAGCAAAAAGCTTTCATGTCAGTACATAGAAGAAATATATCCAGAAGGTTGAGTATAAGGGAAATAATGGCTTTAGAGGCGCTGTGCTATGTAAGAGTTCAAAACCCTTGCTCATTTGCTTTCCTTCTGTTCAGAGCGTTTCCCAGAACCAGCCTTGGGTTTTGAGATGTGTGTACCAGGCTTTCACTTTAGAAAGAAATCAGAATATTTCATATAATTGTCTATATTATTTTCTGTTGAAACTTCATGCTGTTAAAGGACTGTTATTGTCCAAATATCTGTAATCTTTTTCAAAGATATATTAATTTAGAAATAAGAGCTGATATTGGATTAAAAGAATGGATCAAATTTGTGTGAAAACCCAGTACTGCAATGCAAAATCATATTTATTTTCACAGTCCTGAAACATCTTTCACTCCCTAATTTCAGGCTTGTTTTGCTGTGTCAGCAGCAAGTGAGATCCGTGATCATGCAGCTTGAACTAGTTCTGCCTTGTTTATTTGTGTAACAGAAGAACAAAGCATTGTTTAATAAACATTCCAAGAACATGATAATATCACGTTATCTGCTTGTCTCATTGTGCAAAGACAACTTTCTTGTAAATGTTCTAGGACATTTTTAAGGTGAAAGGCTTTTATGACTTGCCAGCATCAGACATAGAGGCTCTGCTTGCTTCAAAAAAGTCATCTTGGTGTTTTAATATTATATTATTTTTTGAATTAATATACATTTAGGATTTCTTTCCTCGTTCAACTGTACAGCAGCTTTTTGTGCCCCACCCCTGCCACCAAGGGCCAAGTAATGTATGTCTGTAAGAAAGAGGATGTATGTAAGAAATTCTTATACTCTGAAATTGCTTCTTGCCCCATGCATGATAGAACACCTCTTTTTTCAGACTCTGTAGCTTATAAAAATGAAAATAATGACATGTGAACTGTTGTGAATGAATCTTTCTATAAAAATCAAGCGACTGGTAGGCAGAATTCCTTTTTGGTACATCTGTGAGACTGTTAGGGTACGGAAGGTATTCCTTACTCTTGAGTAGTCTTCCATTATACTAAGTTAAAATGACCTGAAAAAAACCCATTGAAATGTAGAATTAGTCCAGGAGTTAATTTTGTGACCTCGGTTTAGAGAAATATCTTTATAAGATACTACTGCTTGGAAACCTCATTCAAAGCTGCAGTGTGTGATCCGGTGAGTGTTTAAGAAGATCTGACACCTCTGTACAGATACAGTCTAAGGGATGAGTTCCAGGGATACAGCAAAGAACCAAAGGGGGACACCTTAGGAGGGGGGGAATACTCAAACTTCCCTCATAAGGTGCCTGGTCAGTGTGAGGTGTAATGGGAATGGCAGGCAACAGTAGAAAAGAGAGCCTGTTGCATTTTCATTTGCCATATAACTTAGTCATCATCTTATTCAGACACTCTTTTTCATTGCAGTATGTAACTTCCTTTGCCTTTTGTCTTTGAAATTGTGGATCTCCTGCAGGCAAACATTAACTAAACATCAAAAATAATCTCAAAGTCATCATCCTTCTGCTTGGCTGTAGTTATATTTGGAAGCTCTTTGAAAACACCTTTGTTTTTTCTTTTCTACCTCTTTGGGAACAAATCAGCTCTACAGCCTTAGCAGCTAGTTGATGGTTCTGCAGCTTATGGTCATCGGGAAGTCGATGTGACCAAATAGGATGAAATCCATCTGAATAGACTCATGTGTGAAGTGAGTTTTTTTCCCTCCCTGAGTATCGATTTTTTTAGGTAATATGAGGAAATATCAGAACATAAGGGTGAATGGTTTTATTTTTCTTCCAAAAATAATATTTTGAAAGAGCATTCCTCTCACCCCCATCATCTTTAATTATAAGTGCACTTATAATTAATTTTTGGAACTGAAAGCTACTAGGAAGAGAATATACTCCCCAGCTTGTCATCAGAAAAAAATTCATCCCCAATTTGACAAACTTTTTTTTTAAACACACGGCATATGAAGTTGGGCAAGAAATTATTATTAAAACATAAAATAACAGTCATATTTAAACACGGCAAAAGAGAGGAGGAGCTATATCTCCTGGCTTGTATTCATAAGGGGCACATTTTCAGGCAACAATAAGATGCTTGCATACCTCTTTAAGTACTATTGCCATCACAGCCCAGTTTAGCAGGAGCTAGCCTGGGTTCTGAGTTTTGGCCAGCACAATGTAAGAAGGATATAAAGCTATTAGAGTCTAAAGGAGGGCTACGAAGATGGTGAAAGATCTAGAGGGGAAGCCATCTGAGGAGCAGCTGAAGTCACTTGGTTTGTTCAGCCTGGAGAGGAGGAGACCTCATAGCATTCCACAGTTTTCTTAGGAGGGGAAGGGATAGGGCAGGCACTTATCTCTCAGGTGGCCATTGACAGGACCTAAGGAAATGGCAGGAAGCTGCAGTTTAGGAAAAATTTCTTCACCCGTAGAGTGGCTGGGTACTGGAACAGGCTCCCCAGGGAAGCGGTCATAGCACCAAGCCTGACAGAGTTCAAGGAGCATTTGGACAATACTCTCAGGCACGTGGTGTGACTCTTGGGAATGGTCCTGTGCTGGACCAGGAGTTGGACTTCCATGATCTTTATGTGTCCCTTGCAACTCAGGATATTCTATCATGGTGTTTTAAGTCCTTGTTCCTCATACATTGGCGAGTATACCAGTTCCTCAAGACTCCAGTGTATAGTGTTTGAGGTAACTTAATGCTAAGTTACCTTAGCATTTTGTCAGTGCAAAATGCCAAGTGTATACTCAGGACTTTTTTTATATGCTAAAACTGATTGAGTTCTTGATCCCATTAAAGAAGTTGGTTTATGAATTTCAGGATTTCTGCTGGTGGTGTGTGTTACTGCATGTGGTAGTTCTTGCTCACTCTGATGGAAGTATAGACAAAGGGATCGAGTACACCCTCTGCAAATTTGTCAGTGACAACAAGCTTGAGTGGTGCCGTTAACACATCTGACAGACAGGATGCCATCCAGAGGGGCCTGGACAACCTTGAGGAGTGGGCTTGTGGGGGTCTCAGGCAGTTTAACAAGACCCAAGTGCAAGGTGCTGTGCTTGGGTTGGGGTAATCCCCAGTATCAATATAGGTTTAGGAGTGAACAGATCAAGAGCAGCCCTGCTGGAAAGGACTTAGGAGTGGTGTTGTAGGAGAAGCTGGACACGAGCTGGCAATGTGCACTTGCAAGCCAGAAAGCCAACCATGTCCTGGGCTGCATCTAAAGCAGCTTAGGCAGCAGAGCAAAGGAGGGGAATCCTCCCCTCTACTCTGCTCTGATGAGACTCCACCTGGAGTACTGCATCCAGCTCTGGTGTCCTCAGCACGGGAAGGATATCAGCCTGTTGGAGCGAGTCCAGAGGAGGGACTCAAAGATGATTAGAGGGCTGAAGCAGCTCTTCTATGAGGAAAGGCTGAGAAAATTGGGATTGTTCAGCTTCAGAATGACCTTACTGTGGCCTTCCAGTTCCTGAAGGGAACTGAAAAGAAAGATGGAGAGATACTATTTACAAGGACATGTAGTGACGGGATAAGGGGGAATGACTTCAGACTAAAAGTAGGTTTAGATTAGATATTAAAACTGAGTTCTTTACTGTGAGGGTGGTGAAGCACTAGAACAGGTTGTCCAGAGAAGCTGTGGATGCCCCATCCCTGGAAGTGTTCAAGACCTTGTTGGATGGGGCTCTAAGTAAGCTGGTCTGGTGAAAGATGTTCTTGCCCCTGATGAGTGGGTTGGAACTAGGTGATCTTTTAGGTCCCTTCGAACCCAGGCCATTCTGTGTTTCTGTGGTGATGTGGTACTGTGTGATTTCAGGCTTGCCTGCAAAGCTAGAAGTGAAGAGAATCACATAGGAGAGGTATGATAAGTCTGTGAAGTGCTGATGAGGCCTAGAGGGGCATACAGAAGAGCAGGTGGGCTTCATACAGTCTTGGACACTTCAGTCTTTTACATACATTTTAAATAAAGCTACATCTATGTTTCTATGTCATGTCTTTACAGTGAAGCACTTGTTTTTTCTTGTATTTGTTTCCCTTAAAGTTACCTCCATACAGAATTCTAAATTCAACAAAATGGCTTTGGGAAAATATGTATATATGGTCATTCAGAATAACCTTTTTCTGGTGAACTGTGGACTTAACCAGTGAGTCACCAGGTGAGATGGTTTTTAACTAAAGAGCAAAGTGTTCTGTGATGAACAAGTCCAAAGTTCATGCCATCACAATGTCAAAATAATCACTTTAACATTTGAATGAAAATTACTACTCAGTTTCCTCATTTAGAATGAGTTTTCAGTTAGACTGCTTTGGAACCTGCTGTTTAGTTTGTCAATTTGTAGTAAATGCTGCACTTTTGACAGGAGGAATTACTGCTTGAACCTCTTGAAGCTGAAGAAGGGACAAGGCAGGAAGGGGCTCGAAAATCTGACCAATAATAAATAAATAAATATATAGTTATATTTAGGCTGCAGAATTACAGACAGCATTTACAGTTATCAGATTATTTTAAGGGTGCCTGGTGTTCTGGTTGTGAAGTGATAGCTGAATATTGGCTGAGAATGGTGATCACATGCTTCTAAATAAAATTGTTTTGTGAAGCATTGCTGAACCCTTTGTGGGGAAAAATGTCTTTGAACCAAAATCTCCATATTTTTTTATTTTATTTATTTATTTTAGTGTTGCTAATGGCATAATAGTCTAGGTCAGGCTAGGTAAAAGTACTCATTTATGTGTAACACCTGAAAACATGATCATTGAATTCAAATTTGTAAATATGGTATTCATTTTTTCTGCTTTTTTTCAAGTCAACAGTTTTTATTTAATATTCTAGAAGTTAGTAGGGTTGGTTGGTGATGATCATGATAATTTTTGTCAATATATGGAAATCTTCCATCTCCAGTTTTTGTGAGACTGCTCTTGAATCTTTTAGCCAATTAAAAGGGCATTTTTGAGCCTTTGATCATTCTCTTGCTTTCTACCAGAACACTGTTGTTTGTGCTCTTAATTTTGCTTCTGTTTTTCTGGCAATATTTTTAATGGATGTGTGTTCCTTATTCTAGGACTTTCATCCCTGTGTGCTGCATTCCTATGTTCAGATTCTACTCACTGTTGTTTCCACAGGTTTCTCTAGTGTTTAATCTTTCTTTCCATTTTAATCTGCACTCAGTTTCTAGTAAAACTTCCAGGAAGATAGGAAGAAATTTTGACTTGGATGTTGTAGTACTCAATGAACTGGCTCTGTGAATGTGTTCAATATATTAATGTACTTGGAGACAATATAAATGTAAGAGAAATAAAAATTAATGCAAGTAAGAGGATACTCAACAAGTCTGAGAGCTCAGATTTGCTTTTGTGTAACTATTTTGCTATCTTTTTTAATTTTTTCTGTACTAATTTCCATACTATATGCTTTGTCACATTTTAGCTCCTCAATTATATTCAAAAATTTAAAAAATTTTTAAAATAACTTTTTAAGTCTCTGTCTCCAGTGTAAGGAATACATTACTTTTTCCTACTTTGCAAGAACTTTGTTTCATGCTTTTTCTTTTCTTATAGGTGTTTTCATAACTCCAGTCTTTTTTTGCCTCTATCTGGAACCACTGTCTGCTTGTTATGCAAGTGTTATGATGTATTTCTAAGTGTGGAGAAAATGTAATTTGCCACTACTGTTGTTTGATTTTTCAACTGTAGACATCTATATGATCTCTGTAAATACTTCTGTATTTCTGTCTATACATATCTATCCATATTTTACATGGATAGGATTTGTGGACTGTACTGTTTCATACTTCCCTTATATGCTGTAAGTAGCTAAAGCTTTACTTTATTTTTTTTTTTTTTTTTT
>WEIV01024845.1:1975-23802 GCA_013390005.1 Calyptomena viridis
CTCAAATGCACAAAACTACAAACCCATAATGATTATGTGGCTAAACACACCACAGTTGGCTGGGGAAGATGTCAGGAGTGTCTTAGTGAAAGGGGAAGAGCTGAAGTTGAAAACCTCAGAAGTTGATTTTCTCAGATTTTCTGTAAATACAGCTGCTCTGTACTGTATTTAAACATTTTGGATTAGCAGCTACAATTCTCTGCATTTATTTGTCTGAAGAAGGTAGGTGCTAGAAAAGCAGAAAGGTTGAATATAACTGTTTCTGCTGGGTTTTGTACTCTGTACTAAGGTCCTGCCATGAACAGATTCCAGCAGGGAACTAACATTTCAGTATCAAGACTTAGGACCTGATTCAAGTTACAGTCCAGTCTACTACAGAATGAAATCAGTTTCACTTCACACTTCTGCAATCTCTTCTCATCTGTAGAGATCACAACCTTATCCTCTTTCATTCCTTTTTTGAGGGTTGAGTGGAGGAATAGCAGAGCTTTTCCAGGCCCTCTATCTATGTGTAGTTCCAGCATATATCTCTTGCTTTCCTTGTTTTCCTCTGAACCAGGAGGAAAAGTCTTTCTATTGAAATGCTAATGGAGGAACAAACTGTATAATAAGACTGCATCCCCTTTGGGCCTACATGTAATTTACACATAAAATGAAATTGCACATGGCCTTGTTTCATAGCGTATTTGTTTAATTATCTTTCTTAAAAGCTTTTTTCAATTAATTTTCAATATTTAAAAGAGGAATAAAAATGCCGATTTATTTGTGTACCTGATAATTAAGTACAGTTTGGGGAATAATTACATTATCTAATAACAGAAATTTGTCCAGCTTTAATAACTGGCATTTTTCAACAGTTTTTCTTGCTTTCCTGCTCTCCAACTGCTCTAATTCAAAAGAAGTTTACATTCTGCATGTGTCAGTTAGTCCCTGCTCATCACACCAGACACTGAGTGGTCAAACAAAATGACTAGGCCTTTCCTGACAATGAGTTAGGAAAGAGTGGACAGATGCAGGCTAGTTTGAATCTCTCCAAGAGGGTCATTTGTACAGTTCTGGTATATATCAGTGAAAGTATAACCAAGAGAGCTAAGAAAGTATTAAGTTTTTGATGAGTTCTCATTGACTTTGAGAAACCCCAGTCCAACACCCCGTGTTGAATTCTGATGATCTTTTGCCAAGAACACTAGAACTGAATTGAACAAGAACTCGTGTTCATTTGCAGTGGCAACAGATGTGGAAGAGCTAATTCAAGAGCTAATCACATGGCACCATATTGGGGGGGAGAAGGGGAGTTTAAAAATTAGAAAAGCATTGTTTAGCGTAGTCATGAAAGTACTAAGAAAGACAGAATTATTATCTGAAAGTACACGTTGATGGGATTAATACCAAAGATGAAACTCTAAAGCAATGAGGTCCAAATAGCAACTTTTGTGCCAAAACCAGCCTGATGACTCTTCCACCGAGGAGGTAAGGAACAGCTCTTTGTGCAAAAAGTCCTGCCTGGATGTCCATTTCCCTCCTTCTCCATATAAGTGGTCTAAAAGTGGCCATTACAGCTTTGTGCAGTGCTGTGAAGGGGCTGAGGAGGTGTTCTCCTGTAGGTAAGATGCCTGACTCTGCATGGTTCCAAGCTGCTACCGTTGCATTAGCTCACCATAAATGAGGAAGCCCAGTTCTGAGATCCAGCTGGAGTAATCTGATTTGAACTAAAGGGATACAAGAAATAGGATGAACAAAAGAAGCAGCTTGGTGTTTCGAGGTAAATGACATTATCTCATTGAGATGGCAGGACATGACTAATACTGACTACATTAGCATACTGCAGACCAGAACAAGAAGGATTGGTTCATCAAGAACTCAGAGCCTTCATTTAAGTCACAGTGTGGAACGGGCAGTAGTAAAATGGACTCTGCACTGCTATGGGCCCCTCTGCCACAGGAGGAGCTGGAGCTTTGTCATATGGGCCAGATATATAATATTAAAGATATTTTCTATCTCCATAAATGTAATTGCTCCTGTACTGCTTACCTACAGAATTTTTAAGCTGGAGTGTTGGAACCGTTTTGTCATTTAACAGATTTAGTAAATAGATGACAGAAAGTTCCACCTAACTTCATTTAAGGACAAGATTTTCTGTCTATATGAGCTGTGATGTTGGGTTTCTGCAGCTGAGCTAGAGGCAGAAAGATGGAAAGCAGTCATGTTATACATTTCACCAATCTCAGGGCTGAGTAAAAGCTGATTTGTGTAATCAGAATGGTAGGGAAAGAGATAACGAGAAAGCATTAATGAAAATTCTTCTCAGTCAGTTTTTCCAAAACCAATATTATTAGTCACCAGTTTTAGTCTCTGGTGCTGACTCATGTTAGGAAAGCAAGGGGGACAAATGGGGTTTCAGGTCAAGTACATGCCAGCTGCCTGCCAAGGTAAAGATCAGGTTTTATTCAAACTGCAAACATCTCAAGGCAAAGCTTGATTTCCCAGCTAATGGTCTCCACGCCCCAACAATATAATGCTTTTCTCAGCATGCAGCCCCGGTAGAAGAAATAGTAGCAAAATAAAAGTTGAGAAACAACCTTATCAGCTTCAGTTAAACCTTTCATTGAACTTTCACCTGCTTCTTTCTCTTTTGCTTCTGGTTTATATCACCTCACCTTGCAGTTAACCAGGCTGGTACTAACAATTAGGCTTGTTAACACTTTCAGAAGGCTTGTTCTTCAACTGGACTGCCTGCCCCACTCCAGGCATCCAGAAGATAATGTGATTGTTTCCTGTATTTAGTCCCAACAGCATCTGCAGGGACACATAGCAGCAAAGGGCAGAGCTTTTAACCCCTGAACTGTCAAGGCACTTTAGCAAACTAGACAATAAACCAGCTCGATTTATAGTTAAAATAGGATTTTTGTGTGCGTGTGTGGGTGTTTGGGTGTTTTTGTTGATGGTTTTTCTTTTGTTTATTTTTAAAGGGATTAAAGTTCCAGATAAGTAACTTGTAGGCGTCACAAAAGCAACTTTTCAAAGTTTATTATAGGAATTCCTTGGTATTTAGTGGATGTTAAATATCTTAAAACATATGCATGTAACTACAAATTTAGCTACCTACATATATGCAAAATCTAACTTGGAATGCTTTCTGTGCAACTGAACTCTCATAATCTATGTTCAGTTGTTGGACCTGAAAGACCAGTTACAATTTTTTCTTAAAAATATATACATTCTTCTTTATTACATACAAGTTCAGTCATGAAAAAAAAGTTTCTATTGTGCCCAGAAGACTATACAAATCCAGGATCCTTTTTCTGTCTCCAGAACTCTCTCTCTTGTTATTTTATGCTTTAAGAAATGTCGTTATAAACCACAGAAGCAGAAATCACAAAATGTTGAAACAGATGATTAGCTGTTAAGCTGTTTCCCTTGCTGGTCCTGGAAAGGAAGCTCTGTGTGACTACAGTTGCAGTACAACTAAACTGTAATACTACCTTGACATATGTCATACAATTCCATCAGAAATCATTTGCTGCCTTTACTTTGCATAAGATCTCACTGGCTAAGGTCTTAATTCTGATTACAGCTGTTCTCCATACAGTCAACAACATATTTACCCTCATGAGCTTGCACTGTGTTGTCTCTGTGCTGGTTGCTCTCAGTTAATTTGATACATGAATTCTGGCTTGCCTCAGTATAAGACCATAAAGTAGATGACTGATGATGATGATGATGATGATGATGATGATGATGATGATGATGATGATGATGATGATGTTGTGGACCTGAGAAGTGTTTCATAGCCAGTGGGCAGTGAACTTCAGTTGGGTCAAAGAATCACCCAGACTGGAGCCATGGCATTAAAACTACTCTAAAGGGCATATTGTACATCGCACAGCTTCATTTTCTGGTGTGTTTCTATTTGGACATATTAACAATAATAGTCAATGGAATCCATAATTGTTGATGGCATTAGAGTGGATCTGTAGACTCAGTAGTCACAAGGACTGACTGGAGTTTTTATAATAGCACTACAGTCTATAGTTTGTCAGTGCAATGGCTGGATGTCAAACGACACCTGTCAAACACTGAAATGTGTGACTTCATTCTTGTGCTAGTATCCATACTATCAAGTTAACAAGATTACTCCTTCTGCTGAAGGTCAGACTTCAGGCTAAGTATTTAGAGCTTTATTAAAAATAAAAGAATTTTTGAAAAACACCTGCAAAAATCTGTATTCTTCAAATCAGTCAAAGTTTAGAAATGTTTATTTTATTCCTTACCATACTTCCCTCATGCCATGTACCCAGGGGCCATTTATTATGGAAATAATTACAGAAGCTAGTGGTAATGATAACATACAAACATCAGTTGTTTTTCATGTTGCTGGAGACCTTATGGTTCACTTTCATAAAGACTTAATTGAAAAGCACTGCTGAGGAAGACAAAATAGACACTCCTTAGGTTGGTTGGATGAGTTGAAGCTTCAGTAATTCTTTTGTGGAATACTAACAATAGCAAGAATGTAATTTTGAACAAATTAAAATTTAAAAACAGCTACTGTTCTGTCTCACAGTGGGTTAGCTCCTAGTTATGTTTGGTCAAAAATGATGTTATAATCTTGACTTTTGTTTAAAGTCAAATATTAATGACTGTTTTGACTCTCAGAGCTATGCTGCATCAAATGTCCATCTAAATGAAGCTGACTTCATTAGCTTCTAGAGAAATTAAATTTCCTATAAAGCTGACTCTATTTCAACACCTCTGGAATTTAGCTTTGCTCTTTAGGAGTTGAAAAGCTGTTGACGGGTTTCAGTGGACATTATGTGCAACTTTTGATTTTGGTAACATATGGTTAATATCATATAGAGAAAAACAGGCAAATAGGCATATACTCCCTGGCATCAAACAAGAATGCATGATCCTTCTCTTTTTCAGACAGCCATTTCTATCCAACTCTACTGTAGACTGGCAGATCAATGCAGAGAGGACAGCATAGAAAATAGTGAATGCAGGGATGATGGAACTGCAGAAGAATGACAAAACATAAAGAATACCAAGGGTACAGTAGAAGTTGAAAGCAAGGGGAAGAACTCTGAGGTATGGAGTTGTGGAAAGCGTTTTATGTAGAGCTGGTCAAAGATGTCATGCTCAAATATCTTTTTCCTATGAAAATGGTGGTTTTGACAGCACAACCATTTTTGTGAGAAGATTTGTCATTTGGGGAAACATTTTACATTGCTGAAATATTTGCACAAAATGAACTACAGAAATTTTGATAACAGAAAATTTGAGAAATTTTTTTTTTCCTGGAAGACAGTTTTAAGGAGACAGAATAATCCTTGGGTCTTTTTATGGGAATAAAAGACTTTTCTCTTTAGAATGATTTCTTCAATATTAGGATGAAAACGGAAAGAAGAAGAGTGATAAAAAGATGAACAAAAAGGACAGAGCTGAAAAAGAAAATATGATAAAAAAGAAGTGACATGGAATATGTCTGGAAGAATTTTAATGGAAAGGAAAGTGATCAATGTGAACAAATAAGAAGAAGGTAAGAAAAGCAAATAAATGGAGAAGAAAATGGTGCAAAAACATATGGGCAAAAAGACAACTTTCTCATGACTCCTTGTAAAGATAGTAAAGATGGTAAAGATTTGCTTTTGACAATTAAAGCTTGCCAAGAAACTCAGCGTTTCAGGTGATCTGGCCACTGTTTTCCTTCAATTTATGATTTCTTAATGGAGCAATCTGGCCTGGCACATCGGATCCACAAAGGTATAGAGCTTTGGTCAACACTGGTGCACAGTTTACTTTGATGCCATCAAGGCACAGGAGTGCAGAACACATTTGGATCTCTGGAGTGACAGGGGGGTGCCAGGAACTGTCCGTATCAGAGGCTGAAGTGAGTTTAACAGGGGACAAATGGGAAAAGCACCCCATTGTAACCGGCCCAGAAGCCCCTTGTATCCTTGGCATTGACTACCTCAGGAGAGGATACTTTAAGGATCCAAAAGGGTATCGATGGGCTTTTGGTGTAGCTACTGTGAATACCAAAAAAATCAGGCAATTATGTACCCTGCCTGGCCTCTCAGAGGATCCCTTCATTGTGAATGATTGTGACAGGTTGGCCCTGACTGGGTGCCAAGTACCCGGACAGTCTCTCACCCCTTCACTTTACCAATAAGATGACAGCAACTTGTCGGTGTTAAGACAAGGCAGTTTAATACAAGCGAAAAAAAAATTGCGCACGCAGGAAGCAAAGCAAACGAGGATCTCATCGCTACTTCCCATTCCACGAGGTCAGGTCATGTCCTGAGAAGCAGGGCCCTACGCGTTGGTTGTCCCTTCAGCAGGCAGCCATCGGAGACAATCCTGTGCCTCCACCCCTCCTGTTCTTTTATATCTGAGCTGACGTCATATGGCCTGGAATATCCCTTTGGTCAGTCTGGGTCACCTGATCTGCTTGTGTCCCCTCTGCCTCTCCCTCACAGCAGTCAAAACAGCAGAGTGTTATCTCCTAGCATTGCTAAGGCTGCTGGGGCTCGGATAGACCCAGTACAGAAATCAACAGGAAGAGTTAATGCCTGCATATCAAATCACAAGAAGAAAACAGGTGCCATTCTGTCTGTAGAATAGAGGCACAGTTGAGGTGCAGTGTATGCCCACCTCCTGGGGGATGTGTTTTTGGTCATGGCCCTCAGAACTGTAGACTGGATTGCAAGAAAAGGCATGGGAAGAAAGTGGCAGAGCAGTTGCAAGCCTAGGGGGAATCCTAAAGTTGAAGATTGGATTTTTTTATTTTACTCACAGGTTATTAGTGCATGCCCAATCTTCTCCAACTTCATCATGCTTTGCCTCACAGTGTTTATGGTGTTGACACTTATCTGCGCTTTTCCCTTTTGTTTTTCCTAAGAACCCCACTGCTATAACTCACGCCTCATTCAGCTCTTCTTTCTCTGTGCCAGCTCTCCTTTGCTACCCCGGTTCTGATCCCACCTTTGTACTTTTCAACGATGAGCCAAAGCTCCTCAAAGCCAGAGTTCAAAGGAAAACCCAGAGAAGAAAGTCTACTCAGGGCTACACATTTGCAACATTAAGCCAATTTGTTAGCTCCTATCAGGATTTACTTCATAATGTCAATGTGTTACAGCAACACAGGCCTTTCTGTAGTCTCCTGAACAAACCATCTCAGAAGAGTTCAAAATAAAAGCCTACACCCAGTGTTTACAAGGAGTCCTGTAAGAGAGTCGTTTGTGCTCTAAAAAATAGGAAATGATGTTGTTCACAGCTGCAACTAAATATCTAAAATAAAAGAGGAGACTAAGCACTCCTCCTACTTGGAAACTTTTGCTGTACACAGCAGCAAAACAGAGACTACGACACTAGGGAAGAGCCACAGTAATTGTCTTTTGCTGTGATCTCTAGATTTTTGATTGAAAGGATCATGTCTGGGGTTCTATGCTCCTTCTTTTCTCATAAGCTCTCAGTACTTAGAAGTCTTTTCTTCCACTCTTAATTTGCCTGGAGCAAGGCTTTTATCTAGACTTTTAGCCAAGAGGCACCTGCTGAAATATTCATCGGCAGAAATTGTGCCATGGGTGTTTTTCCCCATTTGTCCAGTTCTATGTCATTAAAATAAGGTTGAGTGCAATGAAAATAGGATTTGACATAGAAGAATGGCATGCTCTCAAAAACTTTATATAATAGGCAATTAACCCTTTTCAGTACAAGAACTGAAATACACAAGACTGCTGAATAGTATCCTCTCTTAATTGCCCTTTTGCACCATATCAAAATCAAATTGAATATTATAACTTCACCTTGTGCCAGAATCGAATTTTAATCTGCAATCTTTTTTAAGAATGATTTAAAGATTTTTATATTTTATTTTTATACTGATCTCTACCTAAACATGATGGATGAGAAAATGCAAAAAATATGAGTCTTTAAAATCTTATGACGTGTACCTAAAGTCTATTATTCTTCCCTTCCTGTCTTCTCATAATACTCACACGATCACATGAAATGATGCAAAAGATATTTTTTTTTGGATTTTGGTCTGTGAATGAAAATAGAAGTATTTAAAAATCTCAAAGGATAAAAATTAAATTGAATCAAAGAGGACTCGAGGTATACACAACTAAAACTGGGATGGTTTTGACCTTACACAAAGATGGCCTCAAAGCTCATCTGCTAGCCTTGCTTTGAGCATGGGTCAGATGAACTCTGGGTGAACTCTGTAGGCCTCTTGTGATCTAAATCTTTTTGTGATTCTATTTTATTACTGTAATGGAAGCAGATACTCAATGTACAGAGAGGAGTAATTTTTTAAAAAACAGAGTTTAAATTTAATCAATTTTTCAACAGCAGGAGGTAAAACAAAAGTCTCCAGTTTGATATTATTTCACTCTGTGTTTGAGGGACTAATCCTAGGCCTGATCTGCGAGTCTTCCCAAGAATGTAAATCCAATTACATATAAGACATTTCCTTGTAGACATCCTGGAAATTTTTTTGCATTTATTTGCATGGTTTCTTTCAGATTTTGTTATCTGATAACTCAGACACATAATACTTTAACAATCTTTCTCTTCTCTAAAGATCTCAAAGTACATGAAGAACACTCAGAAATTAAATCATATTGTGCATCTAAATGGTATAACAAATGGCTTTCAGCTTGTGGGTAACAAAGGCAGGAACTGTTTCATATGATATCTTCCTGCCTCTTTGACTATCATAATTTTGGACTGTTTAGAAAAAAACATTATTTGCTAAGGTAAGTGTTAGCAAAACTTCTGTAACTCCATTAAAGGAAATTTTTGTCTGATGACACAATTTCTCAGAGTAGAGATTGAGACCTGAATCAGGAGCTTTGAGGTCCACACATGCAAACTTCATTGGAGCTTTGCAGAGTGTGTTCTACACTGTTAGACACAGTGCCAGTGCACTGTCCTGCTTCATTTCAAAAGGAAGAAAGTACGGGGAGAAATCCAAAAGCCAGGGTCTAAAAGCTTTGATTCTTTTTCAACTTTTACCAAGCTAGAAATGATAAATTTGGCATGAAGCCTCTAACCTTTTGGACTGCAAAATACAGAGAAAAAAAATCCAACAACTTCACTTGCTTCAGATTTTTCCTAAGAGGCATGAGAGAAGTTGGCACTCTAGGACTAATGCGCTGGGTTTACCCTTTTTAGTAATATGAGGCTCTATTCCAATCTTTCTGCAGTAAGAATCCTGATAAAAGGCTTTGTCAGCAGGACCTTGTATCCTATCACAAGGCTGTACACATATCACCAAACTCTGCTCTCAGGTATGTATATCTGGAGATGCTTTACTGAAGTCAATGGCTGTGATTCCAGCTCTACAGCAGCATCACTGTCAGCAGATTTTGGCCTTTGGCTGCTTTTTTCAGACTGTTCTCAGTACATAGTAGCATATGTGCTATTTCAAAAGAAAAAAGTCGTAATGTTGCCATGATAGAAGCACGAATGCAGCCAAGGGTGTTAGAGAACAGGTCTTGATTAGACAAAAATTTTTTAAGATTGACTGCTTCATCAACTTAATGCAGCTGTAGGATCTGAAAAATACTGATGGAAACAGCACCGGTGCTTTCCACAGCCTTCTACTCTCAAAAAAACCCAGAAAACCAAAATAAAATAAATAAATAAAACCCCAAACCAAACAAAAACCAAAACAAAAAGCCCAAACAACAAAAAATCCCCCTCAACAACAGAAAAAAAAAAAAAAAAAAAAAAAGAAGAAAGGAATTAACCAAGAGAAGTTGCAATAAATGAGAAGCATAGTTTTATCAGATAAATATAAAAATATTTTTCTGAAACTAAGCAAATAACCTGATAACTTCTTAACACCACTGAACAGCAGTCAGAAAATTATAATCTAATTAAAAGGTAGTTGGCATAACTGGCAAATAAAGTTTCTCTGCTACTCAACTGTACTCTGTCCAACCTGACATGTTAGTAGTAGAATAAGCTTCACTCAACCTTTACACTGGAAGGATTAGGAGTTAAATACTGCAATTCTGATTATGATAAATACAAAGAGATGGAGAGTAGCAATAAACTACTTTGCATCCCAAGAGTATGGAAACATTTAAAGTTTATGGATCTGGCACAGGAAAGAGTGATCACGATTACAGCTGGATTGCATTTCAGTATTTAAATTGTGATCTTTGATTGGACACAGTCTAACTCGAAAAGCAAATACATTCCAACTTTTTTTTGTGTTAATTCACTTATAAATGAACTGAGCAATGACTTTTCCAAATATGTTCCCAATATTCAGCATGAATTTGTTGGTTTTGGTCAATTCTCCTACTAGTGCATTTGGATATGCAGATACGGGATATGCAGACCTTCAAAATGAATTAATTTAAAACTCCAAGTGAATATTTGTGGAGATGTTCTGCAATAGCCTTCTATACTCATACTAAAGATACAGATCCCTTTTGGACAGTTGCAGAAATCCCATGTGTTGTACAGGTATTCTTGTGAGAAAAAGGAATTCTTTTTCTGCCCCTGCACCTCAGCCTCCAAAAAGGCCTCTTGGGAGCACATGGTGTATACATATGCAGGTACATACCACACAGCCTTTCTGACATATTTGACCCCTTCTTTCCACCCTGTACTGAGGAATTCACTTGAAAAAAAGCTACTTGTTAATAGTTTCCAATATCCTCTAATTTTTCATCCTAACAGTGACAAACAATGAATGGCAGTAAGGAGAAAAGTTGCTTCAATACTGTTGTTATTTAGTATATCTGTTATAATAAACTATAAAGAACAATTAGATAAAACACACACTACTACAGTTAGTGTAGCCATGGACAAAACATTCACTATTTAACCTCAAATATAATCATATATCAGACTGATTCAAAAATCACCAAATAGCTTTTGTCTTGAAAACTGAGCTAGAAATGATCTTTACCTGACTATTTCCAATACTTTCATTTAGGCTGCAAAAGCTTCCAGTAAGTTTTTAGTACTTCTCCTTGCAGACAGATCTTAAGTATTGCAAAAATAATATTTTTTTTTAAATTGCACTAAATTGAATTTGATTAATTGTTCAATGGCATTCAATGGGTTATTCTTCTGATAGAGATCAAATCATGCATTCATAGTTCTGTCAGGTTTGGTGTTTCCAAGAACTAGAGTGATTCCTTGTGACAGATACAGTTTGTCCTTCCTGCTCACCGATATCTTTAAGGCAGACAGAATAGGATCAGTACAATACCTACACTTACCTCTGGAATTACAAATAACTTACTATAGACATGGGAATTTCACACGAGTTGACAGAAGTACAACAGAAACATCACATGCCACTTTCCTTACACATGGCACTGAGACCAAAAAAAACAAAAAACAAACAACACACTCTTAAAAAAACATCAGGAGTGAAAATAACAGCTCTCCTTTATACTGAGATAGTTATTTGTGGAAAACCTGGGAACTATTCTATATGTGGCCTATATACCTTGTTGAACAGCTCCTGAAAGTACCAGGTCTTCCCTTTCATTAAGTTAAACTAGACTAAAGACCTATTCAACATCCAGATCAGGTTCATGGAGAAAGAGATCTTATAGAGTTAGTATCCAGTCACCATTCTCTTTTCCAGGGACAGAAAAACCTGTACAAATCCTTTTGTCAAATAGAAGTGGCCACAGAACATTACAAATATTTCCCTAATTCCTCTTCCTGAAAATCCTTGTGGAATTTACTTTATTCATTTTAATTCATAGATTTTACTTCTCTAAAGTAGCAAAGATTTATTCAACTATTTTGTGTTTAAATATGAAGCTGAAAACCCTAATAGCGATTTAATTTGACTAAATACTTACATACTTTATGGTCAATCATCCAGATCTTTTACAAGGTTCCTTGGCTTTGGAATTACTAATCTCAAATGGTACTATATATGAGCCTTGTCTGACATGACATATATTGAAACAGACTGTGGAACGATCACTTAGAGATGAGAACCTTGCTACAGTTTTAGTGAACCAAAGCTAAGAGGCAAATTATTCAATTATAGTAAATTTACAGTAGCTTAATATTTGATAGAAGTGGTTCTTCTATCACCAGAGCATCATATTGAAAACCCTTGAGCAGCAAAATAGCCCCAGAAATGCTGAGGATATTTTAGCCACTTATTAAGAAAATTCATCTGTCTTGATTTTTTTATGAATAATTTGGCTCTTTGTACCATAATGGCTATGGAGATATTTTTGGTAAGTGCATTGATGTTCCAATTTACCTTGGATAGCAGCACACTAGAGGGGGTGAGAGAGCAGTATTAGTGCAGGTAAGTTATGGTAGAAGTTGTGGGTCCATAATTAACCCAGGGGCTGTAAGTGCTCTGGTACTTGTAGAAGCATTTAATGCAAAGAATTCTGCTCTCCTCTTTCAGTATAATATATTGAGAAGCTTGTAGGGTGGGAATAATGTCAGTCCCAATTTTTTCCCCACAGTAGATTGTGGTGGTGTGTGTTATGTGTTTGGGCATTATCATGGTTTGCTCTGTTATCCCCCTACCCTGTGTTTGGTTCATTCTGTGATATGTATACTCCCTTTCTATGTACCCTTCCCTAAACCCCTCCTATCCCTACACCATATATGTACCCCTTATTCCAGAACCTTCCCTATCAATCCAAGTTCCTCGATCCCTGATAGGTTTGAGTTGAAGGCCTCTGGCTTCTACTCCTGTCTGTCACCCCTTAATCCCACCTCTCCCTCGATATCGTTGGTTTTTACCCTCTCTCCACCCCTCAATTCCACCCCCTATAAAACCCCTCATTTTGAGCTGTTCTGAGCTCACTCCTGTTGGTTGCTTTGGGGTTTGGACCCCCAATAAACTGTTCCTGTTTCGCCCCAACGAGAGTGAGTCGCTTTCTACCCTTTTACCCTCCGACAGCTGCGGCATCCATACCATCTTGGACCAAGGACTCCTAGGTAGGGTCAGGCTAACTAGCCCACACACACCAGTCCCTGCTGGGGACGTGTGGGTAGGGAGTACCGCCTGCCTCAGGGGGCCTTAGTCATCTGGTGGCTGGTGTCCCTTGGGAAGGACCCTTGTGCCATCGGGTGACCCACATCTGCCCGGTGCCCTTGGTGTGGCAGCACGAGCTAGCCAGGGCTGAAGAAAGGTGTCGGGATTGCTGCCACACAGGCAGGGACCGCGGCAGTAGATCTCAGACCACTGTAATTTGTTCCAGTCTGTTGTATGTTTCCCCTATAGGTCTGACCAAGTGAGACAAGACTCTGATAGTGAAGTCAACCAAGAGATATAGGTTTGTAAGGCAGGTGGTACAGGTTCTTGAATTTGAGAACACTGAAGCTTACAGCAAGATTTCAAAGGTCTTTCTTTCAAATACCTTTGGTTTTTCAGTCTTCTCCTGAAGCCATATTCATATGGCATATGAGCTTATACACAACAGTCGATTTAATACTTACTCTTATAAATATAAGAGTAAAAGATTACAGTGGTTTTCAACTGACCAATTTATTCTATATTCAGCAATCTAGATGCTCACTTTCCAAAATGGAGGATGTAATTTTGTACAGTCTCAGTGGTGATGCAGTTATAAGAGATATATCCCAGAAAACCTTGTACAAGGTAACTACACCTGCTTGTGACAAAGTTGTGAACATCAATTCCTACTAAGAATCATCTCCCAAGTCACTTGGTGTTTTCACTCTAGAAATTAAAGAAGTTCTATGAATGATCAGGAAAATGTAACACTTGGATGAAAATATTTATATACCCGCATTAATTCCTGCTTGCCCTCAGACTTCTTAGAGGTGGACAAATGGTCAGCCCATTTTTTGTCTCCCTTTCGAGTATACTTTTTTGTAAAAAAAGGTTTAGCAAAAGTTCATTGAAGTCAGTATTCAGTACTTTAAGCTAAAGGATAATGTATAAGTGAGCACAATAAAGATTGTTTTTTTTTCATAATATGTGTACCAAGCTGTTCCTTGGGAAGTTATTTGTAGTTAGGAGTTTACAAAGATTGCTAAAAGGCAACAACAAAAATTCTAATTTTCTTTTTTTTATTGTTGTTCTACTTTCGGTTCCTAAATTACCATTGATCAGCATCAGCAAATGATGCTATGACTACAGTGTTCAGTCATTTATCGTGAAATTAACTCTATATTATATTTACTTCTCTGACATTTATAGTAAGTTGCACTGCAGTTTCCTTTGATTTAGCTACTTGTCTATTTTTAGGTCTGAATATAGCCAACCATAATTTTGCTACCGTGCAAAAGGTGTGTATGATGTTATTGTTACTACTATCGCACTTATTAATATAACCCTTCACCTTTCTATTTTTCTCATTTTAATGGGCAATTTAAGCCTGACTAAGCAAAAAGATGCTATCTGTAAACTGGAGAAGATATTGTGTTTTTCTTGCCTTTTAACCCAAGAATTGTCAGTTTCTTTCAGTCATAGCAGGGCTTGACACTTAGGGTAGCTTGAACCTGCTTTCCATACTGTGAATTCTTATAATAGCAGCATGAATTGTGACAGGGGCTAATTAGAGTTTCCACTCCCTCTATTCGATTCTTTTTTTTGATAAGCGCCAGAACCAGTAGAGGAGGTTTAACTAAAGCCAGATTAAGAAATTATTCTCCAATTTTGGAAGTCATGGAAGAAGAAGATATAGATTGTGGAAGGTACTTCCAAGTGTGTGTGTTTGTGATTGTGGTATGTATATATTTACACTTTTATTCCTTTTTATTAGATAAACAACTGTTAGTGACTGTAGCATTTGAGAGCAATACATGCAATGACTGCCCCTTCAAGATATCCATTCAGACCCCAGGGAAGCTAGAGACATTTTTGCTGTTACCTTTAGTTGATATTAACTTCTATTTTTATGTACAGAGGGTGCAAGTGAGCATTTTTGCAATATGGAAATATGGTATGACACTTCACTAACCACCACCCAGAGTAACCAGCTCCTTTTGACCTTTCTCTCATGATGTGTAAGCCTTTCTGAAATCAGGTGAAACCCCATGGGCCAAAGATGTGTACATCTACTGGGATAGACTGCAAGGAAATAGACTCCAGTGTGGAGACATGAACACACAATCTACATTTGTTATTACTATGCCCACTAGATATTTATATTAAAGTAACCTGTAAGAGCCTCGTTCAAAAACCTTGTCTATTATGTACCACTCTATTTCCAAATAAGTCAGGCTGTTCCAGTTTGTATCATATTGTCACACAAAGGTGCAGTGGCATTCATCAGCTGACCTAGAGAAGTGAACAGGTCTGTTTAGTATCACTCTTGTGTCCTTATCACTGACAATTCTTCCTGACATATTTATAAATTATGTTTCTCAACAGTGCAATCCAGGTGCCAGGTAAGAAGAACATAACTTTTCAGTCTAATATAACAAACCATCCTGTCTTGTACCATTGGCTCCTCTGACTGAGAGATGATATTGTTCTTAGTATAGGTATCGTGCATTTTCTCATAGTTGCGTTGTGCTCATGATCTGGCTGTATCCATGTGTTGCATTTAGATTAAAAATCTCTGTGTTTGTACAGCACCTAGCATGGGATGAGACCCTGATCCCTGATTAGAGGCCCTAGCACTAGGTGCACTATGAATGAATGTCTAAAAATAGCAGAACAAGGACACTAATGACAGTGTAGGAAAAAAAATTAAAACCGTCTAGAAATAAATTTTAAGCAATGATGATAAATAGTTTAAAAAAAAAACAAAACCGAAAACTAGCACAAAAGAGCCAGTATTCATATATATTACCTCTTATGCATGTGTTTAATATTGTATATATGAAGAGAACCAAGATTTCAAGAATACTAGTCATTTACTTAAAAATTAACCTTCGAATAGTAGACTACAGCCTTAATGAGGGCAGCTCGAATAGTCTAATATGCTCAGTGCAATAATCACCTGACATATTAAGTATGTTTTATTGAAATGTTGATCCTAGCTGTAATCATACCAAACTTGTCAACCTGTTCACAACTGAGGCAACTGGTGGGGTTGTCTGTGCAGTATATGTGCAGATATTCAGCCAAAGATTAGCCTGTGTCAAAGTTAGCAAAGTTCCACAAATCCTTTGTGTCCACTGACTTGAAGGGGAAGTTTTTCATGTAGCAGGCTCAAAAGATGAAGTGTTCTACTTTAGGAGCAAGGAGAGTTCCTGAGCATGAAGTCTCAGGAATCTAGTCAAATTGAGAGTGAGAAAAATTGCTGAAAGCAGTAGACTGTGATGAATTCCATCACCAGGCAAACTTGTGAGGGACCAATCAAAAGAGACAGTTCCTTCATTATTATTTTCATATCAATGTATGTAGACAATAGACGATAGACAGTCTCTATGGTATGTTTCTCTGACCAGGGTGCTTATTTTAAGAGAGATGTTAGGAAGATAATTTGATGGTAGGATCTTCCAGAGCTTGTAAGTGTTGAAGGAGGTCACTTAAGGCGGTCTCTTTACATTTCACTTTTGCGTGCCTAATTTATTGATTCAGTCAGAACATTCTAACTGTGAATGAGGGAACCATTTAATTCAGGTTATTCTGGGAAAAATCCAAACATTCACTACAAACTTGAAAAGCTAAACTTGTAACCAGAAATTCCATAAATCACTGCACATGGAAAGAGTATGAGATATCTTTTGCTGTCTCAATCTAGACTGTTTCCTTCATGGGGAATAACACCAGGGAGTCTTCAATCTTTTGTTCTCTTTCCTTGCTGCTTTTAGGTGTTGTCTTTTACACTTAATAAGAAAGGCAGATCTTCTGCTTTCAGCAAGCAATATCACAAATACAGCTTTGGTTTCTACCTGACTTGTTCTTTAATTACAGAAAATTAAATAAAAGCACTTCCCCCCACTCTAGTTGTGTTTGGGAAATGTTCAGACACTCTCTCAAAAGTGCAGAACTTTAGTGCCTTTAGGATATAGCACTGCTTTATTTGGATTCAAGTGATTAAAGAGCTAATTTTCTTGGTGGGAGGTTAGTACATTTGTACAGAGAAACTGCATTACAGGAATATGGATACATTTGAGTTCCACAGGGGCCCAGGGAATTCCAAATTCCCATCTCTCTGCTTGTAGCAGCAAAGACCATAAAAAAGAAGAAGGAAAAAACCCTCAGCGTTTTGTATCTTCTGAGTCTGGTGTCTTCTATATAGCTGGAGACAGTTACATTCATTTTTCCCTAGGGGACAGACTTTTTCTGAAGTAGACTGTTTGGTCTTTTTAATTGTAAAGCCATAGAGTTAATTTCCTCTGCATTGATTTTCAAATGATGCTGTAAATGTGAGATTCAAATTCTGTTTCTGTCTAACCAATTTGGTTGCTTAGTACTTTCAAAGAAGTTTGACTTCATCCAAGTTAAAAATTTGAATACAGGAAAGCAAAAATCAAAGCATAAAATCTGGGCAATACCGCACAGTTTTTTATTGTCCATAGAATTATTTCCTATAAAAGAAAAAAAAAAGGGCTTTATAACTGTAATATTTTCTATTCTATGTATGAAGCAGAATCGCAGCAAGTATTTGGAAGCATTATATCTTATTTTTTTATGCCATACCTATTTGCTGAATTAAGTTTGATGATGCTGTTCATTGCCCTGACAAATAAGGTATCTCAATGCTTTTCCACAGTACTATCTGGAAAGAGAGTTTTAGATGCTGAAGGGTATGGTCTCCAGTTGAAAGCCAGGCAGGCATTTCACCCAAGAGGAATGGAAATAATCAACAGGGAATTTGTCTTGAATCAAGTCATTAGTACATTTAGGCTTACAGAAATGTCATTTTCAATGATTATGTGTCATTGACTTTGATTCATCCAAATTAAGACATCTCCAACAGAATTGCTGGCTCATGTATCACCCTACTACTGAGTTTGAGTCAAATGAGTTGTTTGCTGAGTGAAAGGCGTGAACACCTTTAAGCACATGTGGTTTATATATTTTGTCTAACCAAAAGCACTACTGCTTACAGCGTATAGATGGACACAATCATTGTCCAAGCTGAAATGAAGTATTTCTTATCATCCCCTGGGAAGTCTCATACTGCTCCTCTGACAATGGAGCCACAGTTGCATATCCTGCACACTCCTTCAGCTCATTGGCTGGTTCTTCCTGTGGGTTATCTCTAGTAGTAGAACTGCATTTTGGAGAGGAATTTATGCCATTGCAATGCAGATGGATGACTGCACAGTACGCCAAATAGTGAACTGGAAGGAGATTCCCTCAACGATAGCTTCTTTTTACTTGTCTACCGGCCACTGAAAACTATTTTTCTTTCTGATATTTCCATTCATTCATGTTTAGATCTTTTTGCTTTTCTTAAAGCACTGGCATTGGAAGTCACTTATGACAAGTAGGTTTTGCAATGCATTTCTCAAGTAATAAATAAACGGACTTTCATTTTCCAACTAACTGAGTGCTAGGCAGGCAAACCTTGGTTAATTATTGACTAGGGTTTAAGGAGCTAACCAATGATGGGTACAATATCCAGGCAAAACAGTTGTTTCAATCCCAGTCTGAGCTCTACTCTGGTTTTATAAAAGGATAGTTGTATGAAATAAACTCCATGACCTGGAGAAAATACTAGGAAATACTGTATATATTTTATATTGTTTTTTAAAAACTGATTAGATTAATGCTAGATTTTTTATGTGAAACAGCACAGTAATCTGGGTTCAGACAGTTGGTTTATTGAAGGGAAACCCTTTTTTTGTCTGCATTCCAGGACTTAAAAGAAAAAATAGAAGCTGGGATTAGAGCCAGACTGAGGAGAAATGATGCAGTCTGTCGGCAAGCCCTCAGGTAACAATATCATAATTTATAAATTCTACCAACAATAGGATAGTAATTAAAGATGTAAGTTTCCCTTTTCCTGTCTCTATTTTCAGCAAAACAGATTTCAGAGTGCTAAACTGTTTGTGTGTGTCCCAAAGTAAGGCTTTAAACCAAAACCAGAAAAAGGTCTCCAAAAAACTCCAAAGAATCAAACCATACACAAGAGCTTCATTTTTGCTTCTGTTATGACTTGCTCTTCTCATTACTTATGCTGTAATAGGCTGGTGGCATGTTGGACTTTCTTACTTGTATCACTATATGATCCAGAAATACTTTCTTACAAAGTCAAGTTAGAGCATTTTGTGATTTGTTTTGATTTAAAATGAGAAGGAGCACATTGGCACAGATCTTGTTGTGTTCCTTAGAGCTTGTGAATTTGTCCTGATAAGTTCCAACGTTTCTGAATCTAGTGTTTGGCCCAATAATTTAAATAGCTTGGGCTGAATGAGCAAAGAATAAAGCTACATGTGGGGAATAGAAATAGTTGGATGGTATAAAAGGACTTGCTTCCCAAAATTATAGCAAACCTGATAATTTCATACTCTAACTGGGTAGGATCATGTTGACTAATACAGTGAGTTTATTGTTGGCAAATGCTGACATTTTAGTGGCAAACAAGTACCATACCATTTTTGTTGGCACTTATTAGAGTATTTTCAATGCTTATCTAATTTCTGCTTCTTTCATTTGTAATGCCCTTGAGTTATGGACATTTTTTTATGTAGTGTTTCTACAGTGCCCAGCACAATGGGGCTCTACTTGGTTTTGCGAATGAAGGGTGGTAGAGTGATAATAAACCCAATAATATTAATAATAACAAATTAATGATATCAGTTTATACTGTGATCTTTTCAGCGTCCATGAGTTAAGTGGTGTTGGAATAGTCTGATAGTTAAATGGCAGGCTGTCAGTGAACAATTCTGTTTAACAGATGGTACTTAACAAGTGCCCAGGCATTGTATTAGGACATTGTGTTGTACCAGGTTCCACACAAAATTGAGATCTTGACCATTTACAGCCATAAATATTAAATGCCATATAAAATAACTACACTAACCACAAGGTTTGACTGCAGTGGTTATCTTCAAAAAGATTTCTTCTGACCGTTTGTTGCTAAATCTGATCGATATTGGCCAAATCAATCTGTGAGACTCTCTCTGCTAGGTCTCTTTCTGTAATATCCCTGGATAAGGTTCCTTTTTACCTTACACATTACATGATTTAGCAATGTTGCCCTGTAGTGCCCCTAAACAGATTCTGTATTTCTTAAAAACACTCTGTGAAATACTCTGTGTTTCTTAATAGTGAATGGTGTGTCTCACTACGTACAGATCTGAGAGTTAAGCTAAACAGTACAATGTTCTTACAGCCTCCATACACAGGAATTGGCCTTCTAGCTTTCCTTGGGGAAATGCTTAATTGTAACTATTAAGGTATTTGAAATGGATTTTTGACTCAAAAATGTGTATTTTGTCAGGAGGGAAGTGATATATTTGATTTAACTTTCCCATTTTTGACTACAATATTAATTCCAATTACTCATTTGCTTTATGCCTCTTTTCTTTTACTGAATGTCTCATGAACAAAGAATGAGTGAGAATATAAACTTGGACAGTCTTTCCAAACATACCTCCTTTTTTTTAGAAAACTCTCCTTTTCTTTCTCTTTCACACCAAAGGAAGAATATCTCACTTTAAGGTCAGTGTGGTTTTCCTCTTAAGACCTTGACAAGCAGTTCAGGAAAGAATTCAGATCTACCCAAATTTATATCCTGATCAAGTAGCCTGAATTGAACCTAAGCAGATGAGTAAGGTCTGTTTGGATTTACCATGCTGTTTCTTCTTTGATGACCTGAAGTGTGACTGATTAGCTTCCTCCAATTTATGAACTGGGAGTACCCATTGGTGCAAATAATCTTCTAGGATTGCCTCTGACCAACACGTCCTGCAAAAATTTTGTGCAGTGCAAATGACTCACACACAAACCATGTAAGTATCAAAATACTTCTACTATTTCCTTATCCATGTGATTGTCTTTTCTGCTTTCATAGCCTGCAGGCAATATCCTTCAAGACTCATACATAGGTCTTTTCCTGAGTTAAAGAAGAAAATACTAACGATTTTACTGGACAGTCCTTGCAGTCATTACTGCATTGACCGTACAAAAAGGTATCTGAAAACTAACATTCTCTTAAATCCACTTGTTTTGCTAATCTCACTTAGCCAAACTGCTTCGCCTGTATGTAATACCAAATATTTAATTTTAGGAAAAATGAGGAATGAGTAAGAATGCATGTTGGTTAATGAAACAAAATCCTAAACAAATAATGTCACAGGTTGTAATTATTTAAAGCTCAGAAAGATTTCTGGGAAGGCAATGAAATAAAAAATAATAGGTGAATTCATGAGGGCTGCCATCACCATGAATACCACCATGACCTCATCGACCTTCCTTCCAAACAGTGCTACTTACTCATTTCAGGATTCAGTTCACAGTCGCTCTCCTGGCCTTTAATGGAAGTGAATGACTTTGGGGTATAAGCAGGGCATGATTATAATACCATAATGAACTACCTCCTGCATGTGTATCCCTTACCTTGTACTAGAGGGAATTAGAATGACCTCAGCTGTATGTCATAGGCTGTTAGCAGTGAGCACAGGTACATGAGGATGAGCTTAGTCTTAACATGGGAATATGTAGTGAACTGGGGACTGGATCCATAAAAGGACCTAGGTCACACAACATGCAATTTTTAGGTGCCTAGCAGCTTAGTGAAATTTGCAGTCCCAAGTGTTGCAGGCAACACATGAAATACAAGGAGTGAGGAACCTAGAGACAAATCCTTGAAAACCAGGAAGGTTTCGCCATCTCATAAAGTACATACCAGACAAGAATCTGATTTCCTCCCTCAGGGACCAGGGTTCTTTTCAGATTCCCAATCGCATTGAACCTGGGCACCTTGCTCTGA
>WEIV01024846.1:0-11075 GCA_013390005.1 Calyptomena viridis
TAAATTTCTTCAGGTAGGAATTTTATTGGGCAAAACCCTTTCATAGGCCATGTCCACCTGAATATGGGTCTTTTCATCAGCTATGAGAACACTAGAATAATATGATCATATAAATACAAGCTCCAACAGGAACACATCATATTCTCTACAATGTCTGCAAAGTGTTCAGATGTTCATGGATCCAGATCTCACATACAATTCCAACATCACCAAGGATTGCAGTATGTCAATCAGCTGGCAGTTCTCTGTCCTCTGGAAGCCTGGAATAACCAAAGAGAGGAATAATAGACACGATATTTTCTATCAAAAGAAAAAAAACTGAAACACTGAAAAAAAAAGTAGATTATGCTGGGCAAGATGTTTCATTGATTTTTCTTCTCCTTTTTTTTTAAAACTTGTGGACTTCTCTGAAGCAACCTCCTTCTTAAACCTGTGCTAATTTTTAATCAGCACAAATAAAAACTTTGCTAACATCTGTTTCTCTTTGTGTTTGTATACATTATGAAGCAATTCTTTAAAAAAAGAGATCTGTAGAAGAATTTGCTACCCAGGCTGAGGCCTCATTTGCCAAATTCTATGTGCGATCTAATCCTATAGCTGTGTAATAAATCTTGAAAATGATGTTTACACTGGAAATGCTGACAGAACTTTCACCATAATTACAGCATGTTACTATAAATACACGTCTGTGCAGCATATATATGTAGTGTATCTACATACATATGCTCTATGCAGTGTTTTTATTAGTCATATGGCATTTCATGCTTGACATTTTTTTAGTAGAGATGTTGCAGCCCTGCCCTGAACACATTCTAACAACAGAGACAATAATAAAATTATTACTATATTTATTGTGACAGATTCGCACAGCTGTCACCTTTGATGATGATGTATTGATACAATACATTGCAAGAATAAGCAACTGACTAATGTATATTGCAAAAGATAAACCTGCAATAGTAGGAATTTTGTTCTAATTAAAGGAGAAAAAGACAAATGTGTAGGTGACAGAACTATCTCAACTACACTATTTCCAGCAGCTCACAGGAATTTCTCCAAAGCAGCCTTTATGCTTTCTAGAAATTCGGAAGAACAGGAAGAAAAAAAGATATTTGGAAAGAAAGGAGCATCCACAAGGTGCCCCAGTACACATTATTCCTGCTCTGTGTGAAAAGAAGGCAAGAGCTCTATTACAGTATGATATCCCTTAGGGGTATTGTCACCATTGTCAATCAAAACAAGTTTTTCACGAGCACATTTACTAAGAAAACCTTGTCTTTTTTGCAAGGGGCCGCTGTCAAGACTTGTTAAGAATAAACAAGGCAAGACCGCTCCCGTTTACATTTGACATCAGAAGGATGCACACTTAGCTGTTTCTCAGGCTCAGCCTCTCCAGTGTGCAGAATCCTGGAATATGTTGAAGCAGAAAAACCTGATATGTAAGGACAGGCTTGGAGTGAGTCAGTGAAACATAACAGACCATACAGGTTAAGGAAACTACAATTAGTGTGGGGAGGCAAGCAAGGGGGCTTATCCAGGAAGTTTTCTGAAATACTAATTGCCATTTCTTTCATGAAGATGAGGACATTTCAAAAGATAAACTAAATAACTATATATATGCAAAACCATAGTAATTCCTACTGGCTAATATTTAGCTTACTGGTCTTATTCTGCAGCTCTAGAAAGGCAGGGCGGATTCTAGATCAGCAGAATTGTTTTTATCTTGAGTTGTAGTAATAATCAGTGCTTAGTCTTAAAGACTAAATCCCCAGAGTCATTAGTTTCTAAAATAATCTCATGCTTTATTACAGTAAAAAGCAGGATTTTTGTTGTTACAGTCGAAAATAAGCCTAAGAGTTTCCCTAGGGCTCTTTAATAGGAAGGCAAGTAAAAAGTGTCAAAAAGCTTCTTGCAGTTTTAAGCAAAACAATGAGTTTTTCCCTTCTTCATATAGGCAAGCAAAACCATAAGTCAGACCAGAAGAGAAAAATAGCAGAAAGCCATGGGAAAAAAAAAAATTTGAAATTGAAGTAATTTTTTTTAACTATTCTACCTGTAGGAAGATGAGAGAGATGAGAATGACATTGCTGTTATAAGTGATGCCTGAAGCACAGAGCAACTGAGCAAGATTTTTGATAACTCCAGAGAGAATGAGACTACAGAAATATCAACTAATCAATTTCTTACTGAATCAACTTGCTGCCTTAGGTCACAGTATGGTTATTTACAAGATCTGACCTCTGGATCTCATTCTTACTACCTATGCAGATACCTAAAGGTTTTCCGCTCTTATTGATGTAACAGCACTATTTCATGGAAAAATACAGGAAAAATTATCATCACGTATGTAGTAGACACATAAATGCAGAACATAAAAAGTTCAATGCTATAAACCTAATCTTATATGTATATTTTTCTAAATTCATATTCTTAATTTTACAAAAGAGGTTCTATCATCAATATCTACTATATTTCACCTTCAGAGAAATCATAAATATTTTCCATACTTTTTTTTTATGTGTACTTACAGTGGAAGTATAACAATACCTTACTTAATTATGTATGTATTTGTGTATAAAGGTGGCAAACTGTATTTACTTAAATGTGCATCAATCTTTAATCAGTACATAAAGACACTATTGCATTATTGTGGTTGAAACAATAATTATTGATTCTGTATTTCTTGCAAAATACTTTCAGATTTTTGTATCTCATCACTACAATTCGTAAATGGAAATTGTATTTGCTAGTTATAGTAAACCTAATACCTTTTTATCACAGCTGTCCTATGAAGATCCTTACAGCAAAAGATAGAAGCAGTTATCTTTCATTTGTATTACAAAAAGTTATACCATGACTACATAAGAAGTGAGAACTACTAGAATATTTTTTCTTTGCTTTGTTGTTTTCTTTAATTTTATCCAGAAATTTGAAAATCTGAATAAAGACTGAACACATATTCAGAACTGAAAACAATGAGTGTAACTTTATAGACATTAAAAATTCCATAATTGAATTTAGGATTGCCTCTGACAAAAAAAGGTCCAGTTTGCAAGAGGCATCCTTGAGGGAGACAGATCTAGAGCAGTGCCTCCAAACAGCAAGGACAGTTGAATTGTTTAAGGGGAAAATGGCCAAAATAATAACAGCCATTAGCACAGAGTAAGTACACCACTGGCTTGAGCCAAAGTGGCAATGCTGACATGGTGCTGCACTGCAGAAAACAATACAAGAATTAGAAAGCTTCATCCATAGTCTATGGGGGACTGGGAAGAGCTAGGTGTAAGAGAATTGTTTATAACTTAATCCTATAATATTTCTGAAAGATATTCAGCACACATCATCTATGCTGTTAAGTTAAAAAATGGCAGGCAGTGACTTTGAGCACTCGATGGGACCACCAGTCTGCAGTGCATAATTGTTACCATATTCCCTGGCAAAGCTTTTGCCTGCCCCAGTTAAGAGTTCTCAGAGACAATGACTGGGCACAGTTCAGGGGATAACTTGTGCCAGGACCATTCCCAAAAGGCCATGTGGAGAAGAATGCAGTGGTTTGGGTGTCCCCCCACCCTACACACTCTTAACTTTGCAGCAGTCAACGCTGCAAACCATGTACCCTCAAACACTCATCTTGCCACAAGACACTTCATGCAACACATTCCCACAGCTTCATGCTATAAAAACATCACTCTGGTAGATAACAGTATTCATGTCCTTTCACACTCTACAAGCAAAAGAAGAAATCAAATATAAAAATAGGGGTTTTTTTAAAATCCCAAATAAATTACAGGGGCCAGAGGATGCCCCTAAGACCTCTTGGCCCTAAGACTATGACAGTAATCTCTGGCCTCATGAAAGAAGACTTTCACCAGTATCTATGACACATGCTAACAGATACCAGAGCTCTCAATACACACACAGTACTGAAGATGCCACCACACTTTTTTTTATTTTTTGTATTTGTGACTGTGTGATTGTATCAGTAGCCAATTTAGTAAGACAAATTAGAAATATTTGATGGGAGAAATTTAACAAAATATCACGTAAATGCAAAAGGACATTCTTAGTGCTACAAGCTTTAAATAAGAAACCCACAAAGTTCAAGTCATTATCACCCGAGGTCCCTGGCAGCTGACAGATATAAGGCAGCTCTTCAAGACACCGTGGAAATAAAATCAATACACAGACTCACAATGGTGGCTATATGTTCACCTGAGGCTATATGGCCTGTTGTGTTATGATGCATAATATTTCAAATTTCAGTAGCCACTGGTGGATAAAAGAACAATGTGGCAAGCAAAAAATTCCATCCTTTTTGATTCTTGATGAAGAAGAAAGCTTCTCCTAGCTGGTTTCCCTGGTTAGGGAAAAGGAAGTAAAAACATTCATAAAAAGAACTCAAAGAGAGCAAGGATACAGGCTGACATTGCTGAATATAGTGCATATTTTCTTAACCACTTAGTTACAGCATCTTATTTCACTGCAACACAGTACCAATCTATTTACTGCATAAGAAATGCAGAACTAGTACTGTGGGTCTTCTTTGGCGTTGTACCAGAGCATACCAATGTGCAAAAAGGAAACAGATGCTGTTGAGGAAATATTCATATTGCCTAACTTTAAATGTACATTTTCTGACTTTTGTACACTGGAAATTTATATCAACTGTATGGAGCTCTCTCCAATACAGCCAAATGCTTCTCTTCAGCACCACCTGAGATCAGAAGATAACTTCACCTGCCACCTGTGAAACTCCAGGAGCATAATTCTATTATCTTTGACAAAATACATTGTGGCAATGATTAATGCTGCAGCAGAATTAACACGTTTTTCAGCTATTTCCTGCATATCAAAACAATAGAGAATTATCTAATAAAAGTTAGGGATTTTTGTGTTAATTTTTATTGAGTTTGCATCTCAAGGTTTTTGGTAGTTGAGGGGGCTACAGGGGTGTCTTCTGTGAGAACCTGCTCAGAAGCTTCCCCTGTGTTCAACAGAGCCAGTGACATCTGTCTCCAGGCCAAGCCACTCAGTGCTGGTGGTTACACCTCTGGAATAACACAGTGTCCTGGTTTTGGCCAAGGATAGAGTTAATTTTTTGCAATAGCTGAGAGGAGGCTGAGAGGGGGCAAGACCAGACACTAATGTTATTCCATACCACCTCCTCATTGCCAGGGGCAGAAGGAGGGGATAGTGGAGGTGGAAAGGGACTCTTACTTCTAAGAAAGACATCCCTTTGGAAAGAACCTATTGGGCTTTCCCATAAATTGTTCTTTATCTCATACCTTTTGTTATTAATATTGTTGCTGTTACTGTTTGTTTTCTTATCTCACTGCTGTTTCTAGTAAATTGTTCCTATCTCAACCCATGATTTTCACCTTTTGTGCCTCCAATTCTCAAATCCATCTCACCAAAGCTGTAAGGGGGAAGTGGAGGGGAAGGGGAGAGGTGAGATGCAGCATGGTTTTAGTAGGACTACTAAATTGAAGAATACCATTCCTAAACCATGACAGCCTTAGTTTGACACTCAGCTTCTGCTAATGTTGATTCCATAGCCTCACACAGGAGTACAACATGGAAGTTGATGACTGCTAAAATTTCCTAACACTACTTCCGTCATCTTCCCCTTCTCATAAAAAGCCACTGGACTCCAGTTACATGTTTGCATAAGAGTGAGTTCACAAACAACTGAAATACTTTAGACAACATTTACCATCTTAAGGCAAAGCATGGAAATTTCTAGTGTAAACTGTTAAAAGTCTGAGGAAATTATATAGGGATGCATAATGGAAAGTTTCTGGTTGCTTTAATCTACAGTATACATATATATCACAGAATCACAACATGGTTGGGGTAAGAAATGGTCCAACTCCTCTGCTCAAGCAGGACTGCGTGAAACCAATTCCCCTCAACTGCATCTAGATGGTTTTTGAGTATCTCAAAGGATAGAGAATCCACAGCATCCCCAGGCAAGCTGTGCCAGTGCTGGGTCACCCTCAATCACCCCCACAGTAATGATGTGTTTCCTTAGGTACAGACAGAGGCTTCTGTGTTTCAGTTTGTGCCCACTGCCTCTGGTTTTGCCAATTAAAGAGGATGTAATGGTCTGTGGTGAACCAAGCATATGGAAACTAATTTCTGGATTTTGTTCTAGTGGCTAACTGAACTGTGTGGTACAGGAGAGTTCCTGGAAGAATCATCAGTTCATTTGGGAGAAAGAAAGACACAAGTCTCACAGTTTAAACTGAAACATTCTGAGACACATCAACTACTTATGGATTGAGGATTTGGCACTGGACATCTTTAAATCCAAAGGTGTGAAATATTACCTGTGTTCAATTTAACAAACATATTTCTTCCATAATTAATATTCATTTTCTCTTATCACAGATGAATTACTACAAAGAATTTTAAAATTAGGTAGTGGGTAAGACCTGCAGCTTTTAATTCATACTAACCTTTGCTGAGCTGCAGTTCTTAAAACTGCTTCTACAGTTATTTAATTTCCCTTCCCAACATTACCAGTTGTTTTTGTTTGGTTATTATTATTATTATTTTCTTCTTGCAAGAATGGAGGAAGATAATAGCTGTGTCACAGTGACGGAGCACTAACTCTGGGCACCAGCCCTAGCGCTGTCATGGCCATGTCACAGAGGGCAAAATTTTGGTAGTGACCAGATAGGTGACAAAAGGCCTGCACAAGCCCACTATGGCCATGGAGTACACAGGTGAGCAAGGGCTGAGGGAAGAAGTCAGGGAGGAGTGGGAAGGGCCAGTGGCAATGGAGAAAGGCCACTCCTCCTTTGCTTCTCTTGTGTATTGCAGATGGATGTCCAGACAGGGGTGTGACCAGACTATGGCATGCTCCTATCTTCTCCCTCCCCTGCCACTCAGCCAGAGAGTTGCCAGCACTCTACAGGGCAGATAGGCACCCCATCATGGTCTTACAGGGATTTGGAAACTTCCCATGAGCATGGGAAGTAGAGACAGCTCCACGCTCTTTCCCTGGCTGGCCAAGGGTTGGGCCTCACAGGAGCTCCTGGTACCAGCCCTAGCAGTGTAGTGACCATGTCAGTGGGAACAATGCTGGTGGTGGGCCCCTGTTACAGTGGGATTGGTGACATGATTGGGCCAGGATAAGTGTCTTATGGCTGTCAGAGAAGTATGGGACGGACAGTCCCAGTGTAAGGCTGGGAAAGCCCTGGGCGGGGAGGCTTCCTGTAGGTATAGAAAACCTTTTTGGAAAGATCTGATTTGATGAGATAAGGAATTTCTGTTCTCATAAAAGTGTTTGCCATCTGCAAGGAACCTCTTCTTATAGATACTTCATTCTTTTCCTTCTCCTGTCTTTCAGAGGAGTTAAAAAAGACAAATTTTTCACAGACAATCTTTGAGGCCCCGCAAGGCACCGGGGTCAGGCAAGGCATTAAAAAGGCCTGAAGAGGTAAAAGCAGTGCATTCTTTTGTGCCCAGTGTATGTGCCATCATATTTTAGTGTTCTCGCCTTTGGAAATAAATTTTCCTAAATCCTTCCACTGCCTGGCATTTTAGAGCTATCTGCACATTATCTTTCTTCACACTTCCCATGTTGACAGAGGGTGGATGCTCCATTTGTTAATTCTTCTGCTTTTGACAGCCACAATCCCAGACAGAGCCACAACCAGATAATGGCACATGCCAATCTTCTCCCTCCTCCACCACTGAGCTGGAGAGCACTGCAACTTGTACTAAGGCCTCAACCTAAGCTTAAGGAAAAACACATAACTTCATTTTGTACCACATCATGGTCCTACAGGTGGCTGGAGAGTCCCCATAGCTGCAGATGAAAGGAGCTCCACACCACCCACCACCTCTGTACCCTGCCATGGTCCTAGAGGCAGCTAGAAGGGCATCAGGGCTATGGACAAAGAGCTCCATACTAACTTATCTTTCCTGTGTGAAACTTCTCTGTGTCTAGCCTCCTTGCAAACATGCAAAGGAAAACTAGAATTCACCTTGTGAAAAAGACAAATCCTGAACTTCATCAACATTATTTGTCTTAATAGAAATTTGTAATAACAGCCTCTATGTATTACACACTAGCACTGAAATATCTGCCTCAGCTATTTCCTGCTGATTTCCTAGATGTTTGTTCTCCCAGAGAGAGCAATGGCAATTTATTAATATTTATTGTTCAGCCCTGAGGACATATTTACACTTCCTAGGAGGGAATGCATATATATGTATAAAAGTATATGTGTGTACATATAGATATTCATTTGCATATATATATTAGGTGCATATTATATGCATAAAGGGAAAGTCACCATGTGGAAACAATGTCAGATTTTGAAGGCAACTCACCTAACAACTACGAAATTATTGTACCTGCAGCCTTAACTCTGCCTGCCATGTATGTGGATCCATTAGCTGAAAGCACAGAATGAGATAGTCTCCATGGTCTGTGGCAGTAGAAATCAGTTGTGCCTGTTTATTGAAAAAGAAGATTTCTTTTTCTTTTACTCTTTAATTTTTACTTTATTGATTTTTTGCTTTTTCTATTTGATGAATATTGATTGTACTCATGCAGTGTTGCACTCATACTAGAGCTTTATTTCTCCCTTGTTTATTCATTGTGGTAATTTAGTCGGGGTATGAAAACTGCTGAGTGTCTCAGAATCACAGTATCACAGAATTTGGAAGGCACCTTTGAAGATCACCCAGTCCCTCCCCAGACGAGGGTCAAATACAGCAGATTAAGTGTGCCCTCAGCAAATCAGCAGTATCTGCTGATACACCAGAGGGTCCTGTTGCCATCCAGAGGGACGCCACCAGGCTGGAGAAATGAGCTGACAGGAACCTCCTGAAGTTCAACAAGAAGTCCTGCACCTGAGAAAAAATAACCCTGTGTACCAGTGTGTGCTGTGCACCACCCAGACAGAAAGCAGTTCTGCAGAGGACCCCGGGGGTCCTGGTGAACACCAGATTGAACATGAGCCAGCAATGTGCCCTTGCAGCAAAGAATGGCAACAGTATTCTGGGCTGAATATGGGAAAGTCTTGCCAGCAGATCGAGGAAGGTGATCCTGTCCCTTTATTCAGCTTTGCTGAGGCCACACCTGGAGTACTGTGTCCAGTTTTGTGTTCCTCACTACAACAAGGAACCTACTGTATTTCCATTCAGCAGATAACAGGGTGGTTAACATCTTCCATGAAGACTAGAGCCTATAACCTTGATGCTTCTTCCAGCTGTTTGAAGAAGCCATCACCTGTCTCCAGGTAGAACTCTGTGCATCCTTGGTGGTCTCATACAAAAAGGGCAACTCTTCCTCTTCACCACCCCAGCCTGTCCTTCTTAAGAGCCTGGACTGCTCCATGGCAGCATTCCATTTGTGTGGGCCATTCCACCACTTGCCTGTGGTTGCAGCCAAACTATATCCCTGCTTGCTCCCCATACTAAAGGGACACTTTGGACACAGCCTTTCTTGTGCTGATGCCCCAGGAAGGGCATGAGAGCTTTCCTTGTGTACCACTGGATGCATCTGTTAGCAAGCAGGGCCCTTCCACCCTGTTTCGTTGCTTCCAAGGTGTCCCCTGCCCATGTCACCTTGCGTTCTTTGCTTAAAAATCTGGAATCATAGAATGGTTTGGGTGAGAAGTGGCTTTAAAGATTATCTACGGAAGTTCTAAACTCCCTGCCGTAGGCAGGGATGCCACCCACTAGANCCGCTGGCCGGGCCCCGCTCTGCTGAAAGGCAGAAATCCCCTCGAGACTTGTGGGTTTTTACCGAGGCATTCGTATTCCCCCTTAACCCCCGGCTTCCCATCGCGGTGTCTCCCCAAAACAGAGCGCCTTTTCTCTGCACGTGTTAATTCAACGTAGACTAGGCACTGAATATCTCCTGATACCTGAAGGGGAAAAAACCTGCTGAGTTCGGCACTCTAAGCAAGTGGGAAAATTGGGTTCAAAACCTCTCACAAGGAAGAAACAAATGGTTCCTCGTCCTGTGTTTTCTCGATATGTACGCTAAAAACCCAGCTCTAATGGGAATGGGAACAGCTCCTGCATTTAATGAGACTGAGCCCTGCTTCATTACGACACCAGCCTAAAATTAAGTTCTTGCTTCTGGATCACAAGTGGGGAGAAACAATATTCAGTCTTAAGGAATCATCAGAGATTCAGAGACGGCTGGCCATTCATGGGATAAATGCGTGTAAATAAAATAGATCACTTATTTTTTTATCAAACCACAGAAAATATGGAGAGAATAAAATGTGACAGCAGTTTGCATACTCTCAAAAAAAAAGTCAGCAGTGTTCACACCCAGCTCTAGTGTAACTAGGTGTTGCTCAGCAGCAGGTAGGTGGACATTATTTGGTATGTTGACCCCATGAGCTTTATAAAACTTATTCAAATAAGAAGAGCAATAGTGAATTTATGGTAAAAGATTAGGGGTTTGTCCATAAGGAATACTGAAGAAAGATTCACTTCTTTAAGTGGATTATCAAAACCTCATTAAGTTTCCTTGGGAATCCCCTTATTCAGTATTAAATTGTCTTTACACTTACACTAAGTGTGAGTTTTAACACTTTAAATTTACACCTTTAGTGTATTTGGATTGATTTTCCTCTGTGTCTCTGTTTAGAAAGATCCCAAGCAACTGGATTTTGGGCAATTTACAGAGCACGAAAAACTTTAAGATTCATCCTTTCAATCCAGGACCAAGGTCATTATTGTGACTGTGGTGAGGAATCTTTCCTGTGCTGTCTGCTTTGTAAAATCAGACCCTGTCTAGAGATGCAGACTCGAAAGCTAGGTTTCTCTTGTCTGAATGAACCCTTAGATCTCTACATAAAAGGTAAGGTAGCAAGTGCCAGTGCAAGAGGAAAGGGCCTGAAGTTGTGCTAGGGGAGGCTTAGACTGGATATCAGGAAAAATTCTTCACTGAAAGGGTGGTTAGACATTGGAACAGGCTGCCCAGGGAAGTGGTGGAATTGCTGTCCTTGGAAGTGTCCAAAAAATGTGTGGATGTTGCACTTGGGGATATAGTTTAGTGGTGAACATGGTGGTGCTGGCTTCATGGCTGGTCTCAATGA
>WEIV01024846.1:12642-26179 GCA_013390005.1 Calyptomena viridis
GGTGGTGCTGGCTTCATGGCTGGTCTCAATGATCTTAGAGGTCTTTTCCGACCTTAATGATTCTATGTGTGTTGATGTTAGTCACTGTCCTGAAGTTCTTTGGAAATACAGGAGAATGCCGGTATCAAAGTCTATAGGAACACTCCCTGTTTATGGTTGCACTGACTGCCTCAATCTGCATTGCAGTTGCTGAAGCCTCCATAGAGGTTTAGCCTCTGGGGACTGGGGACTCAGTCCTACTGCCTGAACTCATGTCTCACAAGGCAATCGATATTGAGACTTATTCAATATATCCACATAAGAACAGCAGATAAGATGAATACATCCTGAATGAGAAAAAACACGAGAGCCCCCCAATGGAACTAGATACTGATGTTAAGGAAGTAAAACATACCCAAGTCTCCTATGCTAGAAACAGCTGATTGTTTTTTTGCCTTTATTGACCACAGTGGGAGGTTGGACACATTCTGTGTCTTCAAACAAATATGTTTACAGGCCTTAATTTTGGACTTAATCAAAGTTCAAATTAGTGGGTTTGGTCTTGGTTTCAGTCATTTTGGTTGGTTGGTTTTGGCTTTGGTTTTAGCTTTGGCTTTAGTTTGTTTGGCTTTTTTAATTCCTGATCTGAATCAGTTATTTGATATACATTCAGCTGAATTTCATGTATAGCACGGTTTTAAGTAAGACACAGACATCCATATCTCCTGAACTTGTGTGACCAAGTAAGGGTATGTCAGTCATGAGGAAGAATCTTATTAATTTTGTGTCTGCAGAGCTAAGCAATTTGTAACCCTATTCTTAACATGAACTAATTTTAGGCACTCACATCCCAGTATAGATGGAATTGTAGTGGGCTGGATCTTCTCTGGCATATCTGTCTTTCAGATTGGCACATGGGACATAGGACTGCTTATGACAGTCTCTGATCATTCAATTTTCCATTGTTGGAATTTTGTGAGTGATTTCTAAGAAAAAAAAATCTGAGTGATTTTTTACTGATCTATTGCTCAGATACACTTGTATATCCTACATAAGCAAATTCCTACATGGACAACTACTGTGAAAAAAAAGCCAAATACATTTTCTTAAAAGACCTTCTCTTCCTGTCAGTTCTTTACAGATAACTCAGCTTTTTCTTCAGGGACAAAACCAAATAAGTTGCATGTCCCTTAATAGTTTTGGGAACAGTGGAAAAATAGTGGAAGGGGCGGGAAGACTCTTCTCATGTAACTTCCGCCAATGCCCTGATTTTGTGACAAGCTGCAAAACACAGGTGTGCTGTTATTCTTCTGGTTTAGGGTGGGAAAAAAATAATCAGAAGGCCGGACTCGTGTCCGTGCGATGCCCCTGCGCCCGTAGGCGGCAGGCGGGGGCGGCAGGGGGCGCACGGCCCCGGAGCATCGCTCGGGGGCTCCACCGAAGGGGCCATCCCAGAAACCTGGATGCTGGACAAATCTGGGAGCATCCCAGCCCCGAACAGTTGCGATCGTTGGCTGCCGTCCCACCAGCCCTTCCGTGCAGGCAGACTTTCACTGAAGCTGCCGAGCGGCGCTCGCGTAGATCAGGTTTCAAAACTAGGATCTAATTTTAAATGAGATGTCAAAAACTGGGACTGACAAACAGTGGGAAAGACTGTAAGGAGGCAAACCCCAGGTAATCTCTGTGAACAGCTCGGCAGCCATGCTGACAGCTGGGAACGGGAACCCCGGAGCGCTAACGTGAGCTCTCAGGCTGCTCCCCTGACCTCGGGCAAGCTGCTCAGGGCTTCTTCCTTTGGGTGTTGAGCTCCTTCTGAAATGCTGCTGAATAGTTTGACAGGATCAGAGGGAGCCAGGGATGTTACTCAATTCTCGGGAAGCACTCGGTAACCTATGGGAGCCATTTTCCTTCCTCACTTTCTCTGTGTATGAAAGAACTCAACCCATGTAATAAAACCAGGACTACAGAGTAAAGTATTGCAGTATTCCCTCATGGAATAATGCACTTGACTGGTGCTTTCTTTTTATCCTGTGTTCTCTTTTCCTTGCTCTCTTTGGAACATTGCAGACTCTTAAGAAAATCTCCAAGCCAGAAGCAGAGAAGTCTGGCGATGCAAAAGGGAAGAAAAGTATCTAAAACAGGCAGGAAGTCACTGCCTTGGAAATACAAAAAGTATATCTAAAAGCATTGAATTAAAATAAGCAGTGTCCGATATGTTTCACGAGATTCAATAGTCTGGATAAATGCAACAACTAGACACGTGTAACAGCACCAGCTCAGATGAAGCCAATTGTCTGCTGTTTAGAAACTCAGGTAGCAACCTTCAGCTGACAGTGAGGTAGCAGTAAAAGAAAAACTTGTTTGTCAAGGATGAATCAAGGACTTCTCTTTACTCACTTTTTCTTTTTTTTTCCTCCTCCCTTTTTCTTGTGTGTTTTTGTTTTGTTTGTTTTTGGTGGTGGTGGTGTTTTTTTGGGTTTTGTTGTTGTTTTCTCTTTTAGATACAGAGTTAGGAAAAAGTGTTACAGCGGAAACGGGCTGCTTTACCTGACTACCTGGAGAATGATTGCTTGAATGCTTCTACTTGAGTCCTAGAGCAGGGAAGGCAATAACATAGTGCAATGGGGTTGTAGGTTTTTGACAGGGAAATATCTCTCATCATCTATGAAATTTTTCAGTAGTCTATGCTTTGAATTTTAAAAAGGACATTTTCTGACTGAAGAAGATACAGACATTGTAGAATACACTGAGAGAACCAGTTGAGAATGAATTTCCTCTGTAGCCTCAGCTCATTTCAGATTGCCAGTGTCAGTGTATCTTTCCTCACCTCATCCCCTCCTAGACATGATATCAAAACCCAGATTTCTCTCAAACATGATTTCCCACAGTACATTCAACTCTATTTTGGTCTGCTTTTTGCCACAAGAATATTGGGTTAATTCTGATCCATCTTGGCTGGTTTTTCTTGTTTCTTTGTCTTTGCGTATGACGAGTGCTTCCATCACCCTGGATGCCTGAAATGGAAGTTGATTTCCAGATAATTCCATAAGTCAAAGAATATAAATCTGGGCTTAGGCTGCAATAGGAGAAGGACTCTTTGTGTACAGATTTTCTCATTGTCTTCATCTATAACACTATGCAGCACCAACACACCACAAGCGCAATCAGCTCACAGGTTTGAAGTTCACACATATTAAGGTGACTTGCTGAATTAGAGATCAAAATATTCGACAGTTTATAAATTATTAGACTGTCTAGGGGTAGAAGCTGTTAACAAATAGTTAAAAAGAAAAGATGATTGATGATTCTTTCATGAAAGAGATAAAAAAAACAGAGAAGTTATTATCAGTGCCAATCAACTTTGGAGACTGAAATCTTGACCAATTCTGAAGTGAGGAATTTGTTTTCAATCCTTTCCTTCTAGCAGTATTATAGAGACTGAAATCCAGGTCCCTGATTAACCCCTCAGTAAAGAATAACCTTCACCTAGAGAGCTCTGCTTTCAAAAGAGTTGGCCCCTGTAACAAGAGCCTGTTCAATTATTCTTCTTCAAAGAGAACAGGCAGCCAAGAATGTCAGCTTCATAGAAGGAGCTATAATTTCGAAGCAACTTCCTGTTTGCCGAATTTTTTTTTCATCTTGGTGTTGTAAATGGGAGGAAATGCCACAAAGAGATTTTTCTATTTTTTTGTTCCATGTTGCATTTTGCAATTGCAGAAACTTACAAACGAAGGTTGCTTTCTGTCATTGTTTATAGATTAAAAGTGAGCAGACTCCCTGTACACACATAGCTACCAAATAACTTATGAATTCAGATCTTTGTTCTTGTTCAAAATCAAATAATGGCCTCCACTTAATAAAAAAAAATAAATAAAAAAAAAAATCTGAAAACAAAAAAGCAACTCAAAATCACACAGTAGCTACTCTTTAGAAGTAAAAGGTGCACAGCTGAAGCTGGGTTTAGACATGAAGTATCTCCCTGGAAGAAGTGAGCCTGTCAAAATCTCAGTTTCTTGGCAAGATCCCAGAAGGGGAATATTTTCATAAAGATGAAAAGAGTGTTAAATGCTAACATTCTTCCAGATTGGATACGCATTCTTTCTTATACATATTTTTGTTATGAAACAAATGCATTTTGGTAAAATTAGGGTTATGTTTCTGTGTTTCCTCCTCTACTGTATATTTTGTGTGATAATATGGCACTGATTTCCTACCCAATTTAAAACAGTTTAAAATAACTGGTAACATCTAGTAGCTTTCCATTCTTCCAACCTTTATTTTCTCTTCTGCGTATTTTAATGCAGAGTGGGGAGTTGACTGGGGTTATTTACTTTTTGTTACTTTTCTGTTTTAGAATAAAAAGACACAGGCTTTGACCTTCTCCCTTCTGTTCATGGTTTCCTCACCATCACTAAGCTTTTCTGTTCATTGTTCCAAATTATGTGGCATAAAGAAATGTTTGAATTTAAACTCTGATGCTTTACATTATGAGATTCAGTTCTTGAAGGACAATAAAAATCTTTATCAAATGATGTGCTGGCTCCTTTCAAACATTCCTCCAGTATTTGGAAGCCAGAAAATACATGTACTCTCTTCTTTGTCACAGCCCTTATATTTCACTGTCTTATATCTCTGATTTGAGGGGGCCAAAATTAGTGTTTGCCCAGATCTTAAAACAAAAGCCAAAACAACAACAACAAAGAGAAAAATTAAAAAAAAAAAAAAAAAAAAGAAGAAGAAAACAAAATCTATATCTCTTCACATACACGCTCTGTGTGACTTCAGGACAAATGAATAGGTGCATGGTATGGACATGGACAGACACTTTCAAAAATATCCCTATAAACCTAAACCATGCTCTTCAGGGTGTACAGGAGCTGTGCAGTATGGGCAGGCTTAATCTCAGAGGCTGAAAAGCTGCAGCCTGATAACATTCAACATACTCAGATAGTACTGGATACATGTAATATCTAGATATCAGGTGCCACTTTCATTAGGAGACTAGACCTTTGTCTTGTCTTTTAAACTAAATTTTTTTCTTTTCTAGCATAGTGCCCTTTTTCAAATGCTTATGCTTTCCAGGAAAATAGGTTATTTTGTTCAGCCTAATGTGTTTTCCTAATCCCTTTCTTCCCTAGATGTTTATTGCCATTTAAAATAAAGTAGTCTTCACAAAATAGCGTCAATGAGACAATCAGGCTTTTACAGATCACAAATATTAGGCTCTAAAAAGAGGTAGTTGGAACAGGGTTTGGGGAAAAAAAATACACTAAAGAAATGAAATTAATGTGAAGTCTTACCCTCCCATCTCTATCTAGAAAATAATATATGTGCTTTGTTTTAAACACATTGTAACACTCAATTCCTGATCTGGGAAACCCAGCCTCTACTGTGGGTAAGCTTTCATTCCAAGCAAAGCATCCGCCAAAGCAATCGTAGCTGACATCCCCTCAGGATCACTCCTAGCATGTGCAGCCTGCGAGTTTCCTTGGAAACTGCCATGCAGCAAGCATGAGATTATGGCACATGACTGCTAAGCTGTATAGCTCTCCACAAGAAAATAAAGGAATGCAGGAATGGGGACCAGGACTGCAATTCACCTCCCAAGGACAGTAACTGACGATTTTCAACCTAAGGCTTCTAGTGCCCAAAAGAATTGCTTCTACACAGTCACAAAAGAAAAGGAACTAAAACAAGTCTGTTGTTTATAAGCTTATGTTTCTTCCATAACAGCCTGCTTTTCTATGGGGAGGGGAAAAAACTGAAAAGCAACCTGAAAATCACCACACTCTCAAAGAGCAGAAGGTCAGCTATGAGGCCTTACGACATTTTCCTTAGGCTGAGTTAATCTAGATAAGATACCCCATAAGGACCATTTTTAAAAGAGGAGTTCCCTCTCCATATTTCTGTGATTATACAGTGCTGAAGGTGAGACCTTGAGAATGGCCACAGTGGCCCAGACAAGTAACTACCAAACTCACCAGACTGTACCTGACAGAGTCTGTAATAAATTGAATAAGAATATAAATACAAGGGGAAACACATGATTCTTTGTATTCAGGCACCTTGACAGATTTGCCTGCAATGGACTTAGCTATTTCTGAGCACTAATAAACCTCTAGTCCCATCCCTGTCCTGTGGCAAGCAGTCCTGCAGGTTACATCAACACTTGGTGAGGAGATTTTTCCTTTGGTTTATTGTGAATCTGGGTCCTGCTGGTTTCTCTTTTATGACTCTTAGCTCTTGCATTGAAAAGACAGTGACCAATTGCTACCTATTCACCTCTCCCTTCTACTAATGATTTTACAGCTCCTCTATCAGATACCCCTCCAGTCATCCCAGTTTGAAGATGAAGAGCACTAGATTTGTTGTTTTACAGGGCATTTTTACATGCAGTTTGTCTGTGGTGATGTCAGCTTGGAACATGCATTTTCTTGTAGCTTTATTAGGCGAGACTGATTAGCTGGATCCCCAAATATATAATTTAGCCTATGGGCTTTGTAGTTTCCATATGAATTTGACCCGGGATATATAGGTCACAGGAAAGCTTAATGATTTGGGTATTTAGATGTTCTGTGGGAGCCCAACTTTGCTGCCGCCACCATCCCCTTGTGGCAGTAATTATTATACTCAGCCTCAAATTTCTTGATATTAACTTATACTGACTTCAAAGGTTCTGATTTAAATTCCATCTCCACTCCCTTATATCTTTCTGGGAATCTCCTGCACCCCCCCAGCCTGTGGCTCTGGAGCTGCTGGGGCACCAACCCAGAGCCATCTGGTGTCTGCCTGTGGTCCTCCAGGGCACCGCTCACCGAAGGACAGCTGCCCAGAACAAATGGCGACCTCTGTCATCTGGGCCATCAATTGTTACAACATCTGGCAACTGGCTTTCTTATGAGAACTGATATTTGGTTGCTTTAGACCAAGGATTTTAAGATCCATGGGCCAGAGTAGAAAATGGGGCAGATCCAAATTTTTATTTCTTTTTTAGTATGTACTTCAGATGGCTTGCAGTCACTTGGAATAACAACATAAAGACCTCAAAGCAAATAATCAGATTATCACAGTGAGAGAATCCTTTTGATAAATTTTTACTGGTCTTATCCCGTTCCTGCTTTGAGTTAATACCTTGATGCAGCTGCAAAAACTTGTCTAAATTCTGTTACAGAGACTCTCTTACACTTCAGTGGTGCATTTAACCAAATGTAGAGACTAGCATTATTGCAGTTGTCTCCGCTGAATGTAGGTGCTTGGCCATCTGAGATTCTATCCAGCTCTACATCTGCACCATGTGTACAATAGCAGCAAGCTGGTCTGACTCCCTGTGCTCACTCTCTCTTCTCACAACTTTTGTTCATAAGCCAAATACAACAAAGATAGATGTTAGGGTGTCTCTATATTTGAAACATTTCGATGTGCTAAAAAGTGTCTTTGGTCTTTTACTGTGTTCATAAAGCAGTTAAAAAAAAAAAAAGAAAAAAAGAATTAAGAAGAGTGATATTCTTGAAACCTTGGCAAAGCTAATAGTGAACTCTGGAAAATTGCATTCAGGTATTGTACACATTTTTATTGTTTTACTTCAGTCTCAGAGATGGCTACAAATAAAATAAATGTTTAACACAAAATATTTATTTCAAGCTACAAACACTGTCTTTAAAAAATTCCTTCCTTAAACTCTAGGCAGATTTAACGTAAAACAGGGGGATAAAAAGCAAAAACTATCAAATAAGCAAATAAATAAACTTTCAAAAAATTAAACTTTCAAAATGAATAAATAAATCTTATTAACCATAAAGTAAAAGAAAACCAAATAAAATATAAATGCGATTAGCATGTATGTACAAAGAAACATAAAAGGTATTAAAATGTATAAGAACAAATTTATTATTTAAAATTTTCTAACTACAATAACTAATGCAGACTTTTAGATCTAATTGAACTAAAAAGCATGAGCAGATACTAAGGTACAGTGGCTGACTGATTTATCAAAACACTAAACCTTCAAATAGTTAATTTCAGAGGAAGAAAAAAAAAAATCTGAGTGCAAATACTTATATTTCTTTGTGTTGAGGTTTCATCTGGGCTTCCTGTGAAAAATGGAGACGGAAAACAATACTGTCGAGCTACACAGCCCCATTTCAAGCACCTCGCTGCAGCAGTCAATGACGAGTCTGAAATGGAGTTAGGCTTGTTTAGAATGCCTGCAGGGTCACGCGGAGTGACCCAATCCCCTCTGGTTTCACTTAAAGCTCAGATTTTCTCCATGAAGATAACATGTTCCTCTGATATTTAGTTACCTGGTCTCCAGAAAGATCTCATTTTTCATGGTGTAATTTTTAACGTTTGTTTAAGATGTCTTTTTTTAACATAAAGTCTTTTAACCTGATATATTTTCTCAAAGAACATGTGCTTCCAAGGAAAGTGTTCGGTTATTGAAATATCATAACAAATCAAAGCTCACTGTGGTTTTAGCTTGCTAGGTTATAAAGGGGTGTTAAGGCAATCATTAAGTGTTCTTGCTTTAATTTCTTTTGATATTATGTGCTATGAATATATGAATATTCATATAGATTAACTGATGTATGTGCTTGTTCTGAGAGCTTTTGTATTGAAATAAATCATGAGCTAGCACTTTCGTGGCTTTTTTTTTTAAATTCAAAACACGTGTCATTCACGATAAACATGCAAATAATGTTTTTAATACATTAAATTATGACAGAAATTTTCATGAAAAATGCAAGCAAACAGCTCAACAAAAGATTCTGCAATGTGAAATGCTCCAAAGTACTAAAGGCTTTTTGAGGGAACTGGAAAATTACCTGACCAGAACTTCTTTGGCATAAATTGGTATCAGGTGGGGTGTAGGTTGGCACTGGAAGAGGACCTGGTTGAGTGTATTTGGTGTAGAACTTGCTGCTATTTGTCTGACAGCCACGAAGGCATATTGGATACAATATCTGTGCAAGTACTTTCTGCTTATCAGAATGGCAAATCCCAGACCACCTCCCTGTGCAAGTGCCCCCTTAAGAGGCTTGATTGGCATGTGAGGAATGTGAGGATTAGTGATGTAAACGGCAGCAAATCCAAAGTTTAAGGAGGGCAGAATCTATTTAAATATGTCACTCAGAGTTTGGAATTGCGTTTTCCTATTTTGCTTTTTCCAGTCTTGTCTTCTTAAACCTCCTAACTTGTACTTTGAAAACTCTACTTGCTCTCCCAGTCACCAGAACAGCCTGCCCCTGCACTGCTCCTTAACATCCCCATTTTGTCCATTCTTTTATGCTCCATCTCTCAATCTGCTCACTTATTTTTATTTTTAAGAGGGGAAGGGTATGTGTTGTTGATGTTGTAAAGCAGATGTTTCAGGCAATGGGCCTATACCTGAGAAATCACAAACAATTCAGAGCATCATTGCCTGCACAAACATAAAACCTTTTGACCCAGGAACACTCCCAAATCCCTCCCATCTGCAGAACCCCTGTCTGAGAAAAGCACAACTGAGGAAATCAGTGCAGCTACTCATCACCTCCGAGACCATGATTTTACATGAGGATTTTGCTGGTGGGAAGTCAGTTTAAGACGTTTCATCCCCTTTTTTTGCCTCTTACCTGCTCATTCCTTTCTCTATCACACCACCTCTGGTGTGGGAAGCTTATCAGTCCTCCAGCAAGGCTAATTCATTCGTTGGTATCGCTGCTGACAGCTGAAGTGATACAGGTTAATAAACAAAGAAAAGCAACACTTGAGGAAGGGTGAGAGAGAGTGTCTATTAGCTTAGGTCATTCCATTGAACCATTTCTTAGTGTGGTCACCCAGACACTTGAATTGCCACATCTGAGCACCAACACAGGTGGGGAAGACTGTTTTAAACTAGCTTCCCAACTTGAAAAATTATAATATGGAATCTCAACCTGGTTTCTTGGGTGTGTGGAGTAATATACATTCAGGAATCACTTTACACCTGACTGAAAGGCAACCAAATCTGTTGCACAACTACTGCTTTTGGGAACATGACATAACAAATTCTGATAGAACCTGTATGGAAATGTTGAGACTTGTGCAGGGCCTCACTTTCTGCTCTCAAGAACATCGAGACATGGCAGATTTTATATTCTACTTACAGAGGCAGTTATGATCCTCCCCATCCGAAAACAGGTACCAGAAAAATAGAAAAAAATTAGAGAGGAGCAAAAAGGAGAACTGAAAGAGTAGAAAGGCTTCCATGGAGGTAAGAACAAAATAAACCAAGTGACTTCGCTGTGGAAAGGGAACAATTCTGGAGGGGTAGGAGAAGCGCCTATGAAATTATGAGAGTTGTTGAGGTGGTACTTAAGGATGGCTTGCTCACCATTTCATCCCAGTGAAAAAATAGTGGCTCACAAAAATTACTAAGATGTAAGCTGAATATAAACAAAAAGAGGTATTTTTTCACACTGTATGTAACTGAGGTGGGGAACTTGCTGCTACAGGATGTTATTGGTGCTCAAACCTCTCTTAGCTTCCAGGAGAGAATGAACAAGGGAGATAAATCAAGGAATGGAAACACCTAGAAAGCAAACTTGGCACAGGAGGCCCCCAAGATTCAACTGGTGGAGGCTGTTAGGGGAAACATCAGTGTATGCCTCTGCTTTCCTCAATACTGCCCCAGGCACTCACCTTGTCACTGCCAGAGATGGGATAACAGGAAGGGTGGGTTTGGACCTGATTCAGCACATTTGTTCTGATGTTCTGCAATGCTATAAACCTGTCTAAATCTGGCACTGGCCTTGTGTTTCTATACACTGTTATGTTCCTACATGGGCAAGGCAGCAAGATGACTCTCCACTGTTTCTACAAAAGAATAGTATCTACAAAAGACCTGTATCCACATCCCAGGTTGGGGAGCAGAGAGGGGTGTTTCCCTGTCCCTGCAGCCAGCATAGATGGGAACCAGGGAACCTGAAAGTCTGGTCCTCATCCTTCCCTTTACAGGAAGAACTTTTAGGGAGTAAGATAAGATTCCAGGGCTGTATTCTGTGACTAGTTGGGAGCTAAGGTCATTTGATGCTTTTTAGGAGATACCACAAACACCAGTTAAACCAAATCGCTACTAGTTGTGGTATGGTTGATTCCAGCTATAAACTCTCCAGTGCTTGATGACTTGTGTTTATAAAATACAGATCTTTTAGAACTTATCTGACAAGACAATTTCTCACAAAGAACATTTGCTGACTTAAAAATCAATATATTTAATAAATGTACAGAGCCACTAATTGTCTTAGTCTATCAAAACTGGTAAAGTAATGAAGAAGTGGATACATGCTGGTGTTTGGCTAAAGCTTTAGTTTGAATTCCTATAAAAGGAAGTATTAGAAGAAAAAGGCTTATGTTCATCTGTATTTTTCATTTCATAATCTCGTCATGTTTAATGTTGCAATATTACATAGTTCTTATTTTGCATAAATACATGATGATTATAGCTGTATAGCCTTGGCAACATAGTGTCCTCTTGAGGCAGCCTGAAATAGAAGAGAAATGCAGATTATACTACACAACTGCCCTTTTGGGAACAATATTTTATTATGTTTTATTTCCTTTCCATAAAATTCAAAGAAAACGAAGGTAATTTGGGTTCTACAAAACCAATGATAAGCTGGTGGAGGTAATTCCTAAATCACAGTCAGGCACAACCATATGCACAGGTGTAGGCAAAGGTGGGAAAGAATATCAGGCTATATTCATGAACACTTTGAATCTGACCTTCTAAACCTGGAGGTTTGAGATTTCAAGCAGGAACTTGTTGAAAAATTATTAATTGTATGAAAATTGTGAGGCCAGATCTCAGACACAGGAAACAACTGTACGCTGCAGCTTACTACTCAAGTAAAAATTACACATGGGAGAAAGGAAGTACTAAAAATGAAGGGTCCAGTTGTTCATTAGTTTATACATCCTGAGAATGTGGCCCAGGGAGTCTCTCAGGCTGGCCATTAGGGGCATTGTAAAAGCCATTAGAACTAGCCTGTGATGTCAGTGATAAGGTCAGCTTTCATTTAATAACACAAAATAAAGGCCTTTTTCATGCTGCAGATAGAATCTCAGCTAGCTTGCCTGCGTCTGAAAGAAAACAAAACCAAAAACCTTTCATATAGGGAGGCAACTTGGTATTTTTTGACACTAAATTGACTCCTGGTCTATTATCCGCAGCAGACTGAAATGTCACTTCTCATAACCAAGCCAGTACTCAGTGTTTTCTGTTTAATGCCACATCAGAAGCAGGATGAAAATGCTCCACAGAGCAATGGTACTATATACCCTAAACATGCAAATTGTGAGTTTTGTCTATGTGAGGAGAAAAGGGCTAAGTCCTTTACTACAGCATGAAAAGGATAAAGCTAGACAGATTGCTTGATGAATCAGTGAAATAATCTCTGAAGAATCCCACAGGAATAAACCTTTGCAGCTAAGGAAGGGTGTAGCTTCAGCTTCACCATTGAAGGCCTGGTGCTTTTATTCTCTGGCATGGAAAGTAAAAGAGTGCTTCATTAGCATGCGAGCCCATTAATCTTGCATTTGGCATATGAACTCCCATGTGATTTGAACATCTGCCTGGAAGGCACCTCTCCAATTAGAACAGATATAGTATTCTGGAATTAAAATAAATATCAAAATGTATTTCTGTCCTTTAGCTTGCTTTCTTCATATTACCTGTGTTGAAGTAATCATGGATAAAACTTTTCAGGTCCCCAAACTGCTAATGTTTCATTAAGAAGGCACACAATAATAGGGTAATTTAATACTTGTCTATGTGATGTATCTACAGGGTTATTATTGCTGCCTGGTCATGAGAACACCAGGGACAATTGGCAAAACCCTTGCCTGCAGCTCAAAACACAGGCATCTTTAAATATGAAACTTCTGTTTAATGTTATGTTATTTAGCACAACAGTTCCTTCAGTGTTGCTAAAGATGAGACCTGTAGTCTAAAAAGCAGCAATTGAAAAGTTTGGGAGGATTCCTCTCCTCAGGCTCGCCTTGAATGGTTACAATTAAAATGTCCAGATTCTGTCTGGATCTGGTTTGACTCATCAATGGAGAAATCAGATACTGGCCACCAGATCTGTCATGAATGAGTACTGACAGCTTCAGTGGGTCTCTTCTATTTGACCATAAATTCACTGAATGGTTGTCGGCAAATGCTTTGCAATGACAGAAACTAACTGTATGAGACTGCAGAGGTTGGTTGAGATAAAAATTGCACTGCCTCCTATTTTGAGTGGCTGCCTGCATGTACAAGTTTTTGTGAAAACTGCAGTCCTTTATTACAGGTTATGAGGACTTTAAGAGCAAATACAGGCAAGGATGGGACTCCAGAAAGAGTGAAGGCATCTCTCTGTGATGTCTTTTTGAAGAGAAGCAGCATAACCTCATAATGGAAAGTTTTCTAAGGGGAAAGATATGTCAGAAGCTGCAACAACAGCTACACTGGCAGACGGAGATGAGGCTCAAGCATTGAATAAGAGGTGGTTTGTGCACATAAGCCTGAACAGTCGTCTGCACACCCACTGAGCTTGAG
>WEIV01024847.1:1638-30002 GCA_013390005.1 Calyptomena viridis
ATTATTTATTGTTATATATATATATTATTGATTGTTTAATTTTTTTTTTGCATGTGTGTTTGTGAAATAAATACTTTTTTCTCTCACTTTCCTTTGAGGAAATATTTATTTTCTCAAACCTGGTGAGAGAGGGTGACTGCGGCCTGTTTTTATCAGAGAATATTTATCCCTCTGAATATATTTGTTCCAAACCAGAACACTTTCTAATCCTGGAATTCCAGTGTTAGAGGGTTTTATTCCCAATTTTCTGAGACAAATCCACCAGTACCTTATGAGGTTGGAGCTTCTCCCAAAGCTTTTCCTTCACTCCTGGCCCATGTAGGGTCTGGTGGTGGGTTGTCCCTGCCTGGATGCCAGGTGGTACCAAAACTGCTCTGTCACTGCCCTCCACAGCTGGACATGGGAGAGAAAACACAAGGAAAGGCCCGGGAGTTGAGATAAGGACCAGGAGAGATCCCTCACCCATCACTGTCACGGGCAAAACAGACTCGCCTTGGGGATGGGAACTGAATTTATTATCAACCAAATCAGAGCAGGATCATGAGAAGACACATAAACCTTCCTCCCCGCCTCCTTTCTTCCCAGGCTCTCCCTCCTCCCTCCAGCAGCACAGGAAGATGGGGATGGGGGTCACAATTCATCCCATGTTGTTCCAGCCCCTGCTCAGGGAGAGCTCCAGCCTGGGGTCCCTCCCATGGGGGACAGTTCTCCACAAACTGCTGCCACGTGGGTCACTCTCCCATGGGGTCAGTCCTTCAGGCTCAGCTCCAGTGAGGGTCCCCCACAGGATCACAGATGCCACCAGCAAATCTGCTCCAGCGTGGGCTCCTCTCTCCAGGGATCCACAGGTCCCTGCCAGGACCCTGCTCCAGCACAGGCTTCCCACAGGGTCACAGCCTGTCCCGGGCATCCCCTGGTCCAGGTGGGATCCTCCGGGGCTGCAGCTGGATCTCTGCACCCCCAGGGCCTTCCACGGGCTGCAGAGACACAGCTGCCTCTCCATGGGCTTCCCCACAGAATCTCAGAGGAATCTCAACTCCAGCACCTGGAGCACCTCCTGCTCCTCCTGCACTGCCCTGGGGTCTGCAGAGCTGTTCCTCTCACATGTTCTCCCTCTGCTCTTCTCTGGACTCAATTCCATCTGTGCAAGGACTTTTTCCCTATCGATACCTTCAATCCCTTTTGCCCGAGGTGTCAGTGATGAGCCTTGGCCATGCGGGGAATGTCACTGTGAGACACAAATACACTGAACATCCTGAAAGAGGCAGTGATAGAAAAGGTGGTGGAATACCAACATCTTCAAGAACAAACTCAGGAACTAACGAATGCTATAGCAGCTGTATTTATGGCTTTTCCCCCTGGAGCACGTGGGAAGTGTTACCATGGCAATTCCAAACTCTTGAGGGCCCAGGGTGTCTCCAGTTGGAGGCAGAAGAAGACTGCCCTGCCCTGCTTCCAGAGTACTCTTTCCTTCTGCAGACACTGGACATGTGTTTGCTGGTAAAGCACAGTCTTGTACCATCTCAGTCACTGATAAAGTTCCACAGGACTAAAAGGGAACACTGTGAAGGCAAAGCCACCACAATCCGGTTGACATCAGGGAGGAATCGTAGGTAGAGATGATAAAGGAATTGTAATATGACATGTCACAGACCATCACTTTGGGACAAAAATTTACCCATTTTGACCAAGGTGAATGGGCCACTTCTCCTGCCTCCAACTGGAGACACCCTGGGCCCTCAAGAGTTTGAAATTGCCATGGTGCCACTTCCCGTGTGCTCCAAGGGAAAAAAACGATACACACAATGTCTGTGGCATTTGTTGCTTCCTGAATTTGTTCTTGAAGATGTTGATATTTCACCACCTTTTCCATTGTGGCCTCTAAGCGTGTTTCAGTGTATTCATAAAACTGTTATTTTTCCTTCTGCATTCAGACTCCTTATAATTTTTACCTTCACTATGTTGACAGGAGTGAAATAAAAAAAGGAGAGTTCATCTCTCCTAAAAAAAGGAGAAGTCTCATCTACCCAGTATGTTGTCATTAAACCAAGACAAATCCTTTAGCCAATTGGTTCCCAAACAAAGTGAGGCTACTTTTGAACCCCTTGAGGAAGAACAATCCACATTAATTGGTCCATTCAGAGACTTTCCCACTCAAAAGCAAATAAGGGTTGACTTTCATTTTTAGGGGTATGCAGAAAAAATGTCCTTATGATCCAAAACAGTGAACCACTCATCAGATTCCTTAATTGTGGCTTTTTAATTGGTAATACAGGGGTATTATACTCTGACTGCCATCTTCTTAGTAATCCACATTGCACAAATTTAGCAATTAATTCTAATCCTTTTCTAGCTTCTAATTCCACAGAAGGCTTCAGAGATGAGTTGAAAATCACTACTGAGGAGACATGGGTGGTATATTGCAGCTGAGAGACAACTGACTGAATCAGCTCTTTCACGGCGTCCTTGAGCTCCTGATTCCTCAGGCTGCAGGTGAGGGGGTTCAGTGTTGGAGAAACCACCAAGTACAGAACTACCACCAGCAGATCCAAAAACTGAACAGACCATGACCACAGGATGCCAAACTTCCCTGAGGTTAAAGAGTGAGAAGAGGAGTTTGAAGATCTGGGGGATGTCTTGGGGTGACTTCATGATATATCCCATATTGTCTAATCTGTGCTAGGAAAAAAAAATGAATCTTGGGCCTTTCTGTGCCTTTAGAAGTGAGCACAAGAGCAGAGGGGAAAAAAAAAATAGTCAGAGAAAACTTTTGCAAAGCAGTCTGGTGTTTCAAGGACACTGTTGTTCTTCGGTGGGGAGGGGGGAGGAAGGACTCTCAGCTTGGTTTTACCCAGGCAGCTCTCAGCTCATCCTTTTTTCGGAGAGAAGGAAGAGTGGACCTTCTCTCTTTTCCTGACACTTTGGTTTCTCTTCTTCTCTTCTGGACTCGTTTGGGACACCAGAATATTGAAACCTCACTGGGCCTGGCCTGGGGGGGGGCCCACATTGGCCGAGCAGCAAGGGGAGAAGGAGATCATAATCAACAAAAGGACTCTGAATCTTCCAGGTTCTCTCTTTCCACCCTGAGAGACTTCACTATTTATTGTTTAGCTTTATTATTTTTGTGTGTGTTTGTTAAATAGATAGTTTTCTATTTTTTTCTTTCACTTTCCTTTGAGGAAATATTTCTTTTCTCGAACAAGGTCAGGAGGGGAGCTGTGGCCTCCTTTTTATCAAAGATTATTTATCCCTCTGAACATATTTGTCCCAAAACAGGACAGGGGATTCCAGGGAAGAACTGGTTCAGGGCATTGCCCTGGCAGAGTGAAAAAGCATTAACAGAATGCAGGAGAGAATTGAGACTTTGTAGATGGCTATGGTGAACTGCCCTGAGGACATGTGACAACATCCAGGAGAAGCCTTCAAGGAGTGACCACTACCTCCAGGAGTGAGGGATTTTGTGGTGGAAACTCCTGGTTTGGGCGGTGTGGGTGTTGCAAGCCCCACGGCTGTTGCATGAACAGGAGACAGGTCCTTCCCCCTCAGGGAGGTGTTACCAGATCACCACTGCTGCCCAGCATCCAGCACATCAGATCTCAGCAGAGGTGGTCATGGGGACCTTACCCAAGCAACAGCCCCAGGGGTGGCCGTGGGGCAGGGCAGGGGGTGTTCCCTGTGCTCCAGGAACTCCTCCTGCCCCTGCTGTGGAGGACTCATCCATGTCTATAAACACCTGCATGGAGGGTGTACAGTGAGTGGAGGTTTGGTCACCTCCTTCTCCAGGAAGATGGACAGAAGGAGATCAGCCCTTGAGGGTGTCACCAAACACCAGGAAATAAACTCTCCAACCAATTTGTTAGGTTAGAAAGACAACGTTACTTTATTCAGCATTGGTAAACAAAGCTTGCACACCCAGCAACCAAACAGACGGGGTTATATTCATGAAACTAATACATATTCGTCACATTTCCTGAATGCGTGTTTCCAGGCTAATTATTTCCATGGACTTACTTGGATATGGTTCTAGATCTTCTAATGAATCTTTTCTCCTTGAGAGCATCTCAAATACGTGGTCAGGTCATGCTGAACTTCTGATCGTTCTTTGCTCTGACACACAACCCTTGTTCTCAAAATTATGACATCTGTGAAAACTAATCACTGATATGGAGAAATAAGGAAGCAATTGTTGCCATAAGACAGATGTAGGGGTGAACACAAAACCACATTAATCTCTGGCATTTGTACTAAGCACTACATGTGAACCACAGCAAACACTACTGTGCTAAAGTTAAGTGAATTTCCCAACAGCTTCCCCCACTGCTGCAGAGACACCTTTTTTAAAGAAATGTAGCTTCTTTGGTAACAAGGCACTGGGGCATACTGGGAGCACTGGGGTCAGCTGTGGGCAGGGGTATGTGGCTCTTGGCCACCTTGGGAGGTTCAGACCTCCAGATCCTCCACTACTCTCTCTCCAGAGGCCCCTGGAGTCCCACGGTGGCCCCTAAGAAGGTCTGGTCACACCCATGACACCATCTGGGTCCCCTCCACCACTGTTTTGCAAACCATGTGAAACCAAAATGGGTCCTTGAGCATTTAATGGTGCAGGAAGGGAGAGAAAGGACAAAGCAGGCCACAGGCCCTGACGATGGGCATGGAGACACAGAAAGACACCCCCCTTGGCAAACACTGTGGTGGTAACACGGCTGCAGCTCATCAGACCCACCTTGAGGGCTCCCAGGCATCGAAGTTGGGTCAGCTGAGGGGTGGGATATGGGGGACGTGTCCAAATTCTTGCTGTGGCTTGGCAGGGCTGGAGGGACAGGGATGTTTGGCATCCCTAAGGGGGCAGCACTGTGTCCAGGTGAGGCCTTCTCACCCAGTTCCAGGCAGTGGGAGAGAAGGATTTGGGGATTCGGAGGCTTGAGCTGCTCCAGGAGCCCATGCCTGACTCATGTGTTGTACTCAGAGCTGGAGTCAGGGGTACATATTTCCTCTGTGCTGATGGAGGCAAGCCACTGGCAGGAACACTGCAAGAAGGGGGCTAATGGCTGCTGTGGGCTGGCCTTGCCTGGCCATAGGCAGGGGTGCTGATCTGGCTGGTCTTGGCAGCTGTCCTCCAGACAGAGAGGATCTTCTCAACGGGAATATCTGGGTCCAGGGCATCCGCCAGGGTAGCCATGGAGGGGTTGGAGTAGTGGTTGTCTTCTAGGAAGAACTGAAAGGCATCCTTCAGCCTGTGGGTGAGGCAGAGCAGGGAGTGAGTGGGTGGATGTGGGATGGCTGTCCCACCACCCCCAGCAGCCAGCAATTTTCAGCATTGGTGTCAGCATAAATCCTGTCCTGACCAAGGTTTCTGGTCAATGGTGGCCCTCAGTGGTGCCAAGGCTGCTGGTCAGTGCTGGCCCTCAACAGTGGGCAAGGTTGCTGGTCAATGGTGGCTCTCAATACTGGCCAAGGCTGCTGGATGATGGTGACCAAGGTTGCTGGTCAGTGATGGCCAAGGCCTTATGCTGGAGGCTGCCCTGGAGTATCTCCAGTGACATCAGGAACCAATGAGGCAGATGATGATTTGGCATAAGAAAAACCTCCACCCACCAGGGTGATGCCCCCAGGATGAGTATTTTCAGGGATGGAGATCCACCAACATGCACCCAGATGCCCTGAGGACCCTTCCTGGAACAGGATCTGGACCAGAGACCTTCAGACCTTCTCTCCCAAACTAAACCTATGACATGGACTTACTTGTGTTTGGGTTGAAATCCAGACAGAGCCACTGTGATCATCTCATGCAGCTCAATGAGGAAGAGGTCAAGGTTCATGTTGGCCAAGGAGCAGGACAGACGTTTTTCTTCTATTGCATCCAGCTTCCCTTGGAACTCCTGGGGTACCAGGAAGAAGGGATCCTACAAAGACCACCAGCTTCAGCAACAGGGAAAACCTAGCACAACCCACCCATGCACACCAGGATGTGACATCTGATGGAGGAAGGAGAACCACCACCCTCTTGTGTCCTTGAACCCCAACTCAGGGCCACTAGAGAGCTTCCAGGACACGAGCCAGTCTTTAAAGCACCCAGGGAAGTCGACTGACTCCAGGATGGACCAGAGATCTTGATTTCACTCAGGGATGTAAAATGGCTCCTGGCTGCAGCAATGACTTCCTTCCTTCTCCCAGGGGAGCAAACCCCATCTCCTCCCCCATCCTCATCTCCCTCACCTGGTTCATCTGTACCAACAGCATTGACCTGCGAGCTGCCAGGACCTGCCACAGTGACAGGATGTGCTTCAGCCGGGTGTTCGGCACAACCTGAAGAAGGGGAACAGAGAGGCACAGGCACTCAGCTCCCTGGAAATGTCCCAACTGCACTCAACTCCAGCATGTCCTGGAGGAGGGCACGTTGAGCCACCAATATCCCCCAATGTCAGCACTTCAACTGCCCAGTTCAACCATCCAGGTGGGCCCCGTTGGCTTTCACATCACTGGAGGTGTCCAGGGCTGTCTGCAGAGCTTGAGGTGGGAACCATGGGATATACAAAGCCCTGCCCAGAGGGGCAGGGTGAAAGGCACAAAAGTCCCATTACCCACCCACTCCTTGCCCCTCACCCACCGGCACGTCCTGGAACTGCTTTGCACTGTTGTCCATCTTCAGCTCCTGCCAGACATACTTGGGCAGTGGCTGCTCTGGGTCACCTCCCGTCACTGCCAGGAACTCCACAGCCACCTTCAGGGTGGCCAAGGCCTCGGAGAGGGCGTTGACTGACCGGGCCTCCTCCATGATGCGCTTCTGCTGGTTGATGCTGAGCAGCTCCTGGCACCAAGAACGGTGGGATGCAACCCAGTGAGGGCTGGGCCACCACAGCATGACAATGTCCTAGCCTGCTCGTCACTCAGCACAGGAGAACTGGGTCCTGCCAGGTCTCCAATCCCTGCTTAGAGTTGGCTATGGGTGTCCCCATGTCTGCCCTGTCTTTGTGCCCCTGTGGTGTCACAGGACTTGAGGGGACACTCAGGGTTGGATGGAGAGGAAGATGGGTGACCAATGGGTCCTACCTGGGCCAGTTGATCCCTGACTTTCTTCTTGGTGGCCTGGAGGGTCCTTACGTTGTGGAGGGCAATGAATGGAGCTGTCTGAAAAGGGTTTGGGGTAGATGGTTATGAACACGCTTGGTGCCACAGATCGACGGCCAGCAGGGAAGCTCAGCTGAGCCAACGTGCATCCACAGGATGTCCCTGATGTGGTGGGTGAATTCCACTGTGGCACGTGAACGTCTCTTAGGGAACTACGAGATCAGGGGATGTCCTGATGGCACCTCCCTCCATGGAGGAGGATCTGTAGCGCTCGCAGCCTCATCTCCATCCCCAGCAAGGTGATGAGAAAGTCCTCTCAGGAGCAATTTCCAAGGACCAGAAGGGTCCTGGGAAGAGCCAGCATGGACTGATCAACTTTGAAAGAGCACACACACCCCAGCTACTGCAGGACAGCCTTGTTCTAGCATCTTCAAGTCCCCTTTTCCCAAAAGCTCCAGGCTTCATTTTCATGGAACAGAGACAAACATCCTCAGCCAGACATGCATTCCTCCAAGGTTGTTCAGCGTCCACTTCGGACTTATATAACCCTGGAAGATCCCTCCTGAACTTTTTCAAACAGCTCCCAAATCCTCCCTCCTTCTCAAAAAAATCAGGATGGCTTTCCCTTCCCAAAGGACAGGCCTGTGTGTCCCCACACTGATTTCTAGGCCACAATTTCCTGACAACAGGAGTGGTTTCTGGCCATGGCACTCCTTAAAAGCTCAAGCAACAGAGACTAAAGAACAACTGGCATCTGCCAAGGCCTTCAGTTGAGCCTGCTGACTCCAGCAAGGCCCAAAGAGGCTGAAAAAAGACTCCAACCCCACTGAAAGCCTGGGACGACCCAAGGTGGCCCCCACTGAGCTCACCTGAGCCTTGATGAGGGGCTTCCCACTGAGGAAGTGATCCACCACTTGGCGCTGAAGCGTCTCAAAGTCAAAGTAGGTTGTCTTGGTGCCGTCTTCATCTATCTCATACTGCAGGTTGGCGAGGGCCATGGTCAATAGGTCGCTTGTGGTTACAGCCAGCACAGAGGAGGGCTTCACCTCCTCTGCAGAGATGGACCTGGGAGAGGAGCAGTGGCCCTGTGTGACTGCGGGGGCTTCTCACCTTGTCCTACTCTGCCTTCTAGGACCTGCTTTGCTGAACACCAAACCAGAAGGACCTGACAGCAGCATCCTTTGGCCACTGCAGCTCCACTACAAGCCCCACCCCAGCCCTGAGGACCTCCAGTGTAGCTGTTACAGAGGGTGGAGGAGATGGACACCTCAGGGGGTGAGTGGTGTGAGACCTACCGCTGCCTCTCCCTGGTGACCCGTGCGGCCGTGTCCACGCAGCTGTTCTGCAGCTGTATGAGGAATCTCGTCACGAGGTGGCTGATGGATGGTTGGGTGGGGAGGAGGTGGTGGACAGAGATGTTGGTGTTGATGTTATCTGGTGAGAGCTCCGGCAGGACAGTGATGCCTGGAAAAGGGTGGAATGGTCTCCTACTTGCTGTAGATCCCAGGGGATATTCTTCCATTCACTGAGATCTTGAAAGGGTTTTATATTGGGTTTTGTATTTTCAGGAGGGTTTTTGATTTGTTTTTAGCAGGTGAAGAGTGAGCAAGCTCTGCAATTTTACTAGAAATGGTAGGTGCAGGAACCAGCTCAGCTTTGGAGCATAAGAAATGGCCAAGGAGAGAGGCTCAAGCCAGATGTCCTGGGGTGAACACATACCTGACCTCAACGGGTTCTTCTTAATATTGCTCCAAACTTTCTGGATTGTCTCTATAGCTCTGGTGAAAGCTAAGCGCTGGCCTTCTGTGGACAGAGAGAGGGGAGAGAACAGCCCCATCAAGGCATCCTCCCAGGAGACACATCAGGTGAGAGGACGTGTCCCAGCAGATCTGTCACTGGAGGTACCACCGCACACAGTGGCTGTGTATGAGGCCACATGACATCAGCCAAACCAAGCCCTGTGACTCGGGAGCTGAAAAGCCCTTTTCACCCAATGTCACCAAGGACCTCAGGAGAAAGGATCTGCTCCGGATCCATTTCCAGGCCTCAGACTTCCTCCCTCTTGCAAATTCCCTCCCAAACTCCACCTGCAGAGGCACCCTCAGCCTTATGGGCTGCTCCTGGGTTGGCTTCACACCACAACCTACAGCAGCAACTTCTCAGCAGAGCATCTGAGTGCTGAAGGGTGTCTGACACCTGCATCCCAGGCATGGTAAAATTCTGTATCACACCTGAAAGTCCAGGCTGGTCCAGGAACTGGCAGACAGTGTATTTTTCCCCTTTAGGGCTCTTTTGGAAGAAATGGATCAGGGCATTCTGCAGACGGAAAATGTCAGGCAAGTGTTGGATATGTTGGATGTTCTCCATCTGGAAGAGAAAATTCAGCTTGAGTCGAGGGACGGGGATCCCATCTGGCACCATGGGGTAAAATGGAGGAGAACCTTGCCTTGCTTGGATATGTCAAAGAAACACAGAGGGAAAATAGTTACCCCAGTGCCCCACAGACACCAACCAGGCTGAACCTACTGTGTATGCTTTGGGGGAGAGGGGGTGTTCCCCCAGCCAACCTTCGACAGGAGCTCCAGCAGGATGGGGTATGGATTCCCAGTGCCTTCACCATCTTTCTGCTGCAGGAAATGCATCAGGGTCTGGATGGTCACCTTCTGCTCAAACCTCCACATGCAGGGCTGGTTGATCAACCCCTCCCTTGGCAGGTCTTGGAAAGGGGGTGTCTGGCCGTAAGCTATTTTCAGGAGGAGGCTTGAGCTGTGAGGACCTTCATTCATCCTCTGTTCCTTGGCAGAATTCAGATTCTTCTCCAATTCCTGCAAAAACCAAAGGGGCATTTGGAGCCACCCCTCCACACCCAAGCAGCCCAAGGGGATTCAAGGGATCTTAGGGCAAAGAAAAGTAATGAGGGCTCTGGAGAAGAGGGGCACATGATGAGAACTTGCCAACAAAGGAACAAGAACAGAATTCCCCAGTGAGAAACCCACAGGTGATCTGCTGTAAGGGAAGAAACGTAACTGCTTCCCAAAGAGGATCTGAAGTTGCACCTAGAAAGCATCCTAGAAACAAGCTCTCTGCAGACCCAGAGCAGGTGACCCCACAAGGATGAGATACCAATTCAAAAAAGGAGGGAAAAATTTCCTCTTCTACGTGGGAAAGCCCTGAGGTCAGCAGATGTGTCTGCCCATGGACACATGGACAAACAGAGATGCTCAGGTGTACCTGGAAGAAGGGCTGAGCCAGGGCTTTGAAGGAGGTTTCCCATTTGTCTCGATCCTTTTTCTCATGAAGGATGTTTAAGGCTCTGCTCTCACCTGTAGAAGACATGAAGGAATATGTGAGTTTTTTCCCTGGAGACCTTGAGGTCTGCCCAGGACATTGCTTTGTTTCTTGACAGTGAAGAGTAAGATGATGCAGAAACAAGAGGAACCAGGTGCAGAAAGGATGACACAGATGCCTGCTTGGAGCAAACTGTCTCCCAACCTGCTCATGTGCTCAAGCTGGTCTAGCCTGAGTGCTGTGGATGAGCTCCCAACCCTCATTGTCCTCCCCATCTTCTCCCTGGTTTCCTGGGATGGAGAGTGTCCCAGGAAGGAGGAACCAATGACACTGGTCCCCGTTTAAACCTAACCCCCACCAGCCTGCTGATGACCTCCCAGAGCTTCCCAGCCTCTCTACCTGCTGGGCTGTCCTTGCTCAGGTGCTGCAGAAACAGATGGACAGTCAACACAGCCTCCTCTGTGTTCCTGCCGAGCGCCTCCGCCAGGCACTCCACGTCTTTCTGCAGGTGACCCCAGAAGAACTTTTCCATGTCCTTTGGTTTCTCTTTCATCAGGTCTAGAACTGCCTGGGAGACAGGACCAGTTCCTCTGTTTAGGCTCTGGACTTTTCTCCTCGCACATTTTCTGTCTGGACACTCCTCAGGATGTGGTGGTGGCTCACCTGTTTGTCAGCATGGATTCCCAGAAGGAGGGACGAATGGAGCAGAGCCCTCACCAGACCAACACAGGCAGGTGACAGACACCTCTCCAGCTCATTTCTCCGTGAGATGGGGCTCTCCAGGATGTACCCCTGCTCCGTGGTATCCCGAGTGCTGTGTTCAGAGTGAGCAATTACCCACCATGCCTTCTACAATGGGGCCACAGGATGCCAAGACCTTTCCTTTGGCCAACCATGGCATTTCCCCCATACCCGTGGCTCTGGAGAGGGTTAGGTGCGAGTGGAGCTCTCTGAGTGTGAAGCCATGAGAGTTGACTTACATTTTCTTCAGCGTGAAGCCTGCATTGGGTTTGTGGTTAATTCCCCCAACAGCAGCACCACACTGGCACTTCTTCACTTCTGTGGGCCTCCCACACTGCATTTGGAGACAGGAGGATGGAGTGAGAGAGATCGGGAGCCCAGCCATGAGCTGAAGGCATCCAGCAAAAGCTGAGGGCACCCAGGGGGTTCCCACATCCTCCACCTGGTTTTCTACATGGAGTTACATGCTGCCATGACTAACAAGAGGCAGGAGGAGATACATCCCCATAAGCAGAGATCTCCAACCAACCAGGTACTTCCTGCAGCCAGGAAGACATGTCTGGACAATGTGTGGACAAGACTGGCGAAGACCTGGAAGCACCCACTTTGCTCCACTTCTCCCAGGGGGAGGCACAAATCCCACCTCCATTTAGCCAAATTCAGCTGGCTTGGAGAAGAACCTAATGACTTGGAGAAGAGTCCACCTGGCTTGAAAAAGAATCCAATGACTTGGAGAAGAGCCCAATAACTTGAAGAACCCAACTGACTTCTGAGCCTTGCAACTGCTCTTGCAGCTAAAGGACACCTTGACTTGAAGGTGGCACTATAGTTCACATTAGAAGGGGAGACAGGGCACCAGGAGGAGCATTCATAGTGGCCATCTAGCTGGACCAAGAGACCAAGATGGGTTTCAAGATGGTGCACAGGGGATGGACACCTCTGGGAGACAGAAGAAGACTTGAGAATCCCACCCTCAGTCTGGGTTTTCCCCATGGAGTTGACAGAGATGCAGTGAGAAGCACAAGATGACATCACAAAGACTACCCGCCAGGAGGTGACACTTACGTCGGTGACAATCCAGTATGAGCCGCACTGACAAGCTACATGTGAAAGAGGATATGGTTAGTCTGTCATCTCCTATAAACACCTCCATGATGGTGGCCAGAAGCTCACCAAGCGGTGACAGGCCTGACTCCCACCTCCTGGCATCCAGCCCCACCATGTGCCTCTCAAAAAGGGACCCAAAAGCTTGTCAAAAAGGGACCCAACGTTGCTTCACCCAGGTGGAGATGATGAAGGACTCAACAGAAGGACAGAGATGGCCTTCAGGGGTCTTTAATCTTTTCCCTGCATCCCCTGGCTGACCTCAATCCCCTACACGCACAGGAGCAGCTTGGTTCCCCCAGTACTTACTCCAAATCTTATCACTCCCACCGATTTTCCAGTTCTTCTCATCAAAGAGCAGGTCTTCAGGCATGGTGGGAAGGTAGGACCCCTTGGAAAGGAAACATGATAGAAAGTGAGGCGTGTGGTGGCCATCCTCCCAGCTTGCTCTCCACCTGCTTGAGGACCTGTTCCTGCATGGCCTCTGTTGTCAGTGAGAAGTTTCTGGTGAGGGAATTGGGACCAAATGAGAAGGCAGGGCCCATCAGACACTGAGATGTGAGGCTGGAGTGACCAGTCTCCAAAACTCCCAATTATTTAAGAGGTTTGATTCTGGAACTGAATCCATCATGGGCCAAATATGGCCTTGATGGGAAGGGAGAGGATCCAGGAGTGGCTGTTGCCTTCACTTCCAGGAAAAGCAGCACTTTTGAGGGATGCTGCTTCCTGCATCCACCAAACAACAGGAACAACTCATGGGCGGACAGACCCAAGGGGAAGCCCAGCTCAGGAATGGGTGTCTCCATCATCATCTGAGTGGCAGAAGACCTTTGTCAGGAGGAGAATGCTCACATTGGGGTTCAACCCACTTCATCTCCACCCACAAAGCTCTGCCAGGTCCCCAGCTCCCCTTGAGTCAATAGAGAGATGGGCATCTCCCATAGGCCCTACATCTCATCCACATTGGAATTAGACCAGGACTGATGGTCACAGTCACTTCTCAGCTCATGGAATGAGAAAGAAAAGGAGCAACAACCTGCAGTGTGACAGGCTGAGCAGGACATGCTGCACCAGGGTGGAGGGATGGAGGGAGCTGTGCACCTCTGGCCTCAAAACCCACCTTCATCACCACAGGCGTGAAGCAGATGTTCTTGAGGAGGTGAGTGATGTGGCTCGGGAACAAGGCCACAGTGAGTGCAGTGTGGAAGACCACCTCTAGCAGAGCTGCATCTTCATGACCACCCACAGCGTGTACGAGCTTTTTCAGTTTATCCTCCAGCATCTCACCTGGGATGGACGGCAACTGGAGGATGTTCTCCATTTGCCTCACGACAGACTACAAAAGTTGAACACAATAGATGTCAGCAAAGGCAACCAGCCCGGCACCTCCCTGTGAGGGGTCTTTGGGCTTCACCCTGGGGGTCAGTGTCCAGCCACAGTCCCATTTGTGTTCAGGGAGCTGTCGCAACTCTCCATCAACACGGATGGAAACTCCCTCATTCCAAGAGGTTCCAGGTCAATCACTAAACCCAGTGCAACCAGAGGATCCAGATCAACCAACAAATCCAGATCAAACAATGGTTTCAGACCAACCAATGGTTCTAGAACAACCTTGAGATCCACACCAATTTACTCAGACCAGTCACTGGATCCAGACCAAACAGTGGTTCCAGCCCAACAACCATGGACACCTCCTACCAGAGACACAGTGGATACTCACAGCCAAAGTCTGTTTTTTGGTGAAATCTTTGCTTTTTAGCTGGCTTTGTGCTTTGTCCAGCAATGAAAGGATCAGGGTTGTGTTCAACCAACTGCTTCTATCCTGAAAAACACCAAGGCACAGGTTTTGATCCTGAGAAGGAAGTGAAAGGGCATGAAGAGGAGGTTGATGTACCCTATGGGGGCCCATCACACTCTTCGGTTGGAAGGGAGTCCTGTGATCAATTTTTGTAGGTCTGGAGCTCAGCAAATCCCACCTAGATTAGCTCTGCTTCGGCATGAGACACTTGAGAGCAACCTACCTGGGAGATTTCCACCCCTTGGGGTAAAATCCACTTCTCCACCTGGAGGATCTTCCACATAGAGGTGAGGCCGTAGATGTCACAGAGATTCCTGATGAGGAACACCTGAGGCCACGGAGTCAGAGACTTTGCAATGAGTTCCTTCATCGCTCTCACCAGGTCTTGTTCTTTCGCGTTCCTGTTGACAGCAGCTGTGTTGGAGTCTGCAGCTGGAAAGGAGGTTTCTCATGATGCCCAGAGTCTGGTGGTGGCACATGACCAACACAGCCCCCACACCTGAGGTTGCAGTAGAAGCCCTGTTACAGTGGGTTACAGGTTGAAACATGGTCACAAGTGAAGAGTCTTGGACCCCAGGGGGGTCTCTTAGGGAACTACTTGGAGAACACTGTGAGTCTGGGGACTGAAGAGCCAGAAAATTCATCCAAAACAAATTTCATAAACCCACTAATTTTTCAGAAAAAAATCTCAAAGATCAGAATTTCTGGAGCTTATTCTAGACTTGTTACGGGGTAGGTGCAGTCTTCACACTACACTAAGCACCAAAACTCACCAGAAAGCATCCGTCTGCCAAGCACAGTGGCCACATGGCTGATGGAGAGCCGGAGCTGGGCAATAAACTGGAGGGTGTTAATCCTGGAGACAACAGGCTTGCAGAATTCAGAGAGGTCTGCTGTAGAGAGGCAGCTCTCAGCGAGCTGGCTGACATCTTCTTCAGAAGGAGGATACATAAAATCCTGTTTGAGAGACAATTTTGAAGGATCTGAATGTGGGTTATAACCGAGTAGCTGCTCCTCCTCCTTGGTATCTTCTCAGATTGAAGTTCAATTCCCCCTTTCCTCATCCATAAAAAAATTAACACGACTCATAGGTTTTAGCTGGGGTAGTGGCTCCATGGTATGGTGCTGTTTGGGTTTCCCAGTACATCCCAACAGGCACTCACCTCCAGACAATGCACCACCATGAAGTAGATGTGGTCCATCTGACTTTGGTTGGAGATTATCTTCTCCTCCATCTGGGACAGGTATTCTTCCAAGTGAACCTTGACATTGTTGAATCTGGGGCAGAAAAGTACACAGAGCATCAGCATCTATGTGGCCAAAGGGTTCAGCAGCAGGGTTTGGGAGCAACATCAGGGCTGACCCGCATCGCAGCAGCAGCTTCAAGAGGGAGGACTGGACAGTTGGACTGGTGTCCATGCACTCCTCGAAGGGTGACAATTCACTTTTCAGCTTGTACACTAGGAAGGAAGGAAGGATGCCATCATTATTTGACTTCCAAGAGTGTAAGTCAGACCCGGGTCAAGTGGAATCAAGTCCTTTTACCCCTTTTTCCTGCCTGATGCTCAGGGCTGGGTTTGCAAGCCACAAACTTTATCAGTCGCTGAATGATTTGGGCTGGTGGTGCCTTTCTGTCTCCCAAAAAGTACTTGGTGATGAACTCAATGAAGAAGGAATTACATTTCCTCCTGAATTTGTTGTGGCAGGCAACAGCTTCCCTGGAGAGCAGAAGAAAACCCAGCCTTGTGGTCAACCTCCAACCCAGAAAAGAAACATCCCTCTCCTTGCAGAATATGGGACCCACCCCAGAGAGGAGATGGCTGCTTGTTCAGACACCAGCAACCTCCACCTAACACTTAACATTCCAGAAAGGCAGCAGCACCAGGATACCTGGTGGCCTCCGAAGCTGTGGGTTTGTAATCCTCTGGGAACTCCTCCTTGCAGATCTTGCACTGCTTGTTCGCCCACTCCAGGATGCAGCGAGTGCAGAAGATGTGGCTGCAGGGGAGCTCTGCTGGGTCGGTGATCTCCCGCAGGCAGCTCTTGCATTCCTTCACGCCCTTCCTGAGGCACCCAAAAACAGAGGCAGCTCAGCACTGATGCCATGTCAGAGGAGGGGCGTGGATGGTCTCCTGCCTAACATTCACCCTGCGGTGGGGCTGACACTGGAGAGGCACTTTGACCTGTCCAGTGAGTGGAGAACCAGGGTCATCCACCACGGCTTCAAGAGCCAGCAGCCTCTCACCTGCCTGATGACTATCCCATCCTGGGGAGAAGGGTTGGGTGAAGGGGCTGGAGAGCCTGGGTGCTCAAGGCAGCTGTTTTCTTTGGTACCACATGTTAGAGAAGCTCCTTCAGAGATGACTCATCACCTCCATGACTGGCTCTCCTTCCTCAGCCTCATCAGCGTGGCTTCCCTTGGGCCTCCCCAGTGCTGATCTATTTCCCTCACCCTTTATAAACATTGTGTCAATGGAGAAGGACCCTAAAGTCAACTGTTTTTCAGTTCAGACTTACACCAGATACACGACATCAGCATTCTGGTTGCATTTCTTCAGCACTTTGGTCACCAAATCAAAAGTCTCCTCTGGCTGAAATGCTGGGGCTGCATAGAGGCGCTGCAAGAGACAGACACACAGTGCAAGTTCAGCAGGAACATCTCTGGTACACGGAGGGCTGACATTCCAGGGTGTGGACGTGTCAGGGACGCTGGGTTAGACAGTGGAATTAAGCAGATCCATCTATGGATCAGTGGGGTGACATCTGGGGTCATCTACCCCCTCTGTGGTCCCTGCATGGACTCCTGAGGTAAGCAACTGGGATCAACCCTTTACATCTTCCAGGAAGATCTGGATTACAAATCTTCATTTAGGATCTGAATCCCAACAGGCTTTGTCTGTTGGGTGGACATTTCCAGCCTGTTCCCATTCCTAAGCCCTCCCTACACCTGGGACCATAGATCTCCTGGAAAGTGGAAGAGCCCTTCTGAGCTCACAGGCATGAGGAACCACCCACATTCCAGAGGTAGATGAACTGTTTCACCACGAGCCGCAGGAGTTTTTCCTCTATCCCAGTCTCATTTTGCAGCAGGTGGTCGATCAACATGTAGACAATGTTGGTGCAGGTCCAACGGTGTCTGTAAAACACACAACCCTCATGGATGGTCCACAAACCTTCCACAGTCCCTTTCCCACTGGGGTCTGACTCATCCCACTTGAGGACACAAGGAAAATTCTGGTCTTGCAAAACTCACGTTTGCTGCAGAACAGAGGTTTTCCATTTTTAGTTCATTATCTGCAATTGAATTTCTGATCTTTTACATTTTTTAAAATTAAAGCAGAAGAAAACTTCAGCTTTTCAAAAGTGCTTTGATCTGAATGAAGGTACCAGTGTGAAAAAAAAAAAAAATAAATTGACATCACTGACCCCAGATAATACTCCACTGACCCCAGAGGAAACCCCATTGACCTCATTTTTCCCAGGAGAGATCCTTTGACCTCATTGATGCCATTGACCCAATATGATGTCCATTTTCCCTAGGAGCTGACCTCTTGACCCCTGATGCCACCCCATTGATCCCAGATGTCGCCCTATTGACCACTTATGACACCCATTGACTGCAGAAGCTTTTCCCATTGACCACCTCAGATGACACCCCATTGATCCCAGATGACACCCCATTGACCCCATTTAAGGTCCCTTCCAGCCCAAAGCATTCTGTGATTCGCTGATTCTGTGAAATCCCACAAGACTTAAATAATTTGATTACAGCAAGACATCAGGGTTTTTTTAGAACCACTTTGTCACCATGTTTGGGCCAGTGAGGATGGAGCAGACAGTTGGAGGACTTGTAAGTCGGGTCACGTCCATGCCTCAGGGTGTTTGCTCACACTGCCATCAACAAAGAGTGACTGAACTTACAACACGATCTCCAGGAGTTCCTTCTTCTGTCGGCAGAACTGCACCTGGTAGTTGTCCAAGCTGATCCGCTCCACCCAGGGCTTGATGGACTTGACACTTTGGAGCCATTTGACACAGGCATTGAAGGGCAAAAGCCCATTTTCAGAGGGTTGCACTTTCTTCAGGAGAATGTTCAAGGCCTCAAGAGTGATAAGCTGAAATAACATTTGCAAAATGAGAGTGAAAGAATCTTGGTGATGCACTGCTCTGGAGGGCTGTGGGACAGAGGGGAGGGCTGCCACATAACGAGGTGCTGGAATAGCTTATGGAGGAGTTCACAAAGTGAAGTTAGAAAAAAACAGACTTTTAGGGGTAAAGTTCTGGTATCTGCAAACCAGGAAGTGCTTTAATGAGCCCAACAGCACCTTGAAGTCACAATGGGGAGGTCTCCAAAAGCCTTAGGAGGGATGTGACCATCTCCCATGTGGATGCGGGAAGCTAAGGAACTGGAGCCCAGCCCTGAAGGAATCCCACCCACCTCCAGGGTCAAAGCACCTAAGGGTGCTTCAATACAGCATCCTGAGAGATACAAACACTGGGATGTCTTACTAATTGTATCACATGTAATTAAGAAATGGAAGCTGTGAAGACCACCATGTGCAAATGCTGCAGAAGAAGGGTCAGTGGGCAAACCCAGCTCACCATTGCTGGGGGGTCCTGCTCGTATATTGCCTGCAGCTCACTCACAACAGTGTCATTGCTTTTCGCTATGTCAATGAAGAGCTGATAATCATCGCGGAGATAGAAATATTCCATGTGAAGCCAGATCGGGGAAAAGCTCATTTCCCCCCTGCCCACAGAGGAGCAGAGCTGTTCTGCACTGGCCAGGAAAGCCTTGGAGAGGATCTGTGGGTAAAATAAAAGGTGTTATGTCTGCTGAGAGTGAGGAGCAGGGTGGAGTGAAGGTGGGACACTCAGTGTAGCTGTTCTATCCCACATGAAGTTTCCTCCTCAAAAATAGTTCTCAAGGTGGAATTAAGACCAAACGTTGATGTCAGTTGAGGAGTAGCCACAGAGAAGCATAAGGGAGAGATCGTCAAACTGCCAGATTTGGAGGGGTAGGACAAGGGCCAAAGCTGGTTGAAGGAGATGCTCTACTCAACACTACTCACCTCATAGACAGAGAGGTCTTGTCCAGGAAAAGCCATCCTGAGGAAGTCATTGGCATAGAAGTGCAGCAGGGCTGGATCTCTGCTGTCTGGCATCCAGACATTCTTGATGAAGCTTTGGTAGAATCTGGCCATGTCCTCCGTTGGCTTCTCAGGCTGATCTAGAAGGGCCAATGAAGAGAATTATGGACAAACGCTTAGTGGGGAACAGGAGCTCCTCCTTACAATTGAGGTGGATACATGATTATGTGCAAGGCCACAGGTGAAGGGGCACAATGCCTCCATTGGGTTATAATGCTGAAGAGATGAACAATGCAGTTCTGGTTCATCCAAGTGTGGAATCTATCCCCCACAGTTCCTCCTCTGCAGCACACAGATTTTTGGCAGTTTTGGGTTAAAACTTTCCCTGGAAAATCTGATGTTACCTTTCATACGATAGACTTTTTCCCATAAGTCGTCCAGGTAGGCTTTCAACACCCAGCTGAAAGGGAACTGGCACGAGAGGGAGGTGTTGGGGTCTTCGGTCATGGATAAGACGGAAATCTTTGCCTCTACTGGCCTTGAGTTCAAACAGCACAGAAAAAGAGATTAAGTCATGCAACAGACAAGAGATGGACCACCTCAGAGAAGTTCTCCTCTTCCTTCTCTTTAGAGGAATTCAAAAATGTGGGAAATGTGGGGAAATTCAGGGAGAAATTTGTTAGGAAAGTCAGGAAAACTGGGCAAGTGCAGGGAAGGAGCTGATTTCACTGAGAGCTTAAACAACAGGAAAGTTTTGCTGCAAGTGGGGTGACAACAAACACCTTCATGGCTTCCAAAATCATAAACATCTGCCCCTCAAAAATGAGCTACTTTTTCCCAACAAAGCTTTTCCTCTCCTATGGAAGAGCACCTCACTGCATTTCTACCCTGTCTCTTACTTGCTGGTGTATTTAATCTTTAGGAATGTTTCTTCTTGGAACATCTGGAGCCACAGTTCTGCGAGAGGAGAGTCTCCAGAGATGTGATCCATGTTGTTGTTGGCATCCACTACTGCGAGAATTTGGGCCAAAATGTTGGCCACAACATTCTCCAGGTGCCTCCAGAGTGCTTGCCTGGAAAAGGGGATGACATGGCTTGCCACACTGATTCCCTGCCTCCCACTGAAAAACCCTCCTCTCCCCAGGGGTCCATGTAGGTCTTGAAGACTGACAAGTCAGCCAAAACAACCCAGCACTCCTGAGGACGCCAAATGTGGTCATCCCAGGTTGACTCCAACTGTTCTTGTCTATCTCACAGTCAACTGACACCATTTGCTTCCAGAAGTGTCTTTTAAGTGAAGCTTCCCCAGAATCAAAGCTTTTCATTATTTTCTTTTTCCTCTTTTTGAGTTTATGACCTTCCAGGAAGCCCCTACCTGGTTCTAGGCTGGGAAAATCCCATGTATTTGACACCTCTTGGTTGTTACAGTTAAGGTGCCTCACACAGAGCAGTTTTAAGAACAGGATAATGGGACATTGGGAAGGTGCCCCCTGCCAACACTACCTGAAAGATATGTCTTCCAGGATGAATTCTGTAGCAAGTGCCTGGCGGAAAATCCATTCCCTTGGTTTCTGCATTAGCTTCTCTCGTTCTTGGAGGAGGCAACAAATTCTCTTCTTCAGGATTGTCATAAAGTGGCTAGAAACTAATCACAAAACAGGGTTAAAACCCTCCCAGGGCTCATCTCTGAGCAGAATACACCACCAAAACTCATGAAGGGTTCCTACCACCTCATATTTTTTATTAGTCCCATGCAGAAACCAACTCCCATTGGGAAGTGATGTCTGTCTGGGATCATGTGCAAAGGGTGTGGGTTGGCACTGATTTGGATCATGCACATAAGGGGTTGGCTGAGAGGGGAAGGAGGCCCTGTGCAACCGTGTCCTCTGTCTCATGGGTGCTTCTCCACCTGCCATGACTTTGAGGAACACCAGAACCAGCTCTGAACCTATTTGTTGTCTTCTTTCAGCCACACATCTTGCACCATGTGTGAGAAGAAGCCATTTCTAGTTCTTTCTACTCACACATACTGCTGCTCTGAGCATGGAAAAGCAAATTGTGGAGAATCTTTATCCTCTTTGTTGGCCGCTGGCTGTTGTCCTTTTTATCCTCCAGCTGGATCACGGCCTTCTGAATGCACCCTTTGATTATTGCATCCACATTGAGAAGCTGTGACTGGAAAAGACAGGAGGTCATTTGGTTGCTTGATGCTCCTTTGCCTTAATTTGCCTGGGAATGCTTGTCCTGGGACATCATCTTCCCCAGAACTTAGCATTGTGGGCTCCAAGGGCTGGACCCATCTCACTATCCCAACAAAGCCTGGTTGATCAGTCCCTGGGGCAGGAAGGGCTGCCAGTGTCCCTGGTAAGGAGCACTGCTTGGAGGACAGTGGCAAAAGGCTCATGTTCTGTGCTGGTTGCTCATGAGGGGGCTGGGAGACCACCACCCTACCTCAACCCCACAGTGTGACCCAGAAAGGGTCCCAAGCAAGGACCTTCAAAAGCAGACCCCAAAATGTCTGCTGACACCCCACAGTTCTTGCACTACAAGTAACTAAAATGAGGAGAAAAAGAGAAAAAATCCTACCTTTTCCTCTGAATAATGACTCGACTCATTGAGGCCTCCCAGAGCAGTAGAATCCTCTGGAGAACCTGAAATCACAAACAACCACACAACTCAGCTGTCACAACTCCAACAGGAGATCATTCCAGCACAGGAGGGGCTGGGATTGCAATGGGGTGGAAGCCACCCTGCTGATGGCTGGAGACTCTCAGAGTTGGTGAGCAATTGGCTGGACACCTCTAAGCAAGAATAGGGATTCAAGGAAATGCTCAAAGTTGGCTTCCATTGATGGATCAAGCCATATTTGCCCTGTTTTCTCAATGGTCTAGTCACAGAATGGGGGTCTGTTGTGGTTTTAAGTAGCCAGAGTTTTTTATTAGCTGGGGGGGCTAGGAGAGAGGCTTCTTTAAGAAGCTGCTAGAGTTTTTCTCTGCTCTAAGCTAGCCAAGGTCAGGCAACAACGCCTCTGTGATAACATATTTAAGAAGGAGTAGAGAAAAAAAGTCTGCGCAGAACATCATGGCCGCTTAAGAGACAGGAGGGTGAGGAGTTTGATTAGCACCAAGGTCAGAGAGAGGAGAAAGAGAAGATGCCTTAAACACTGGAATAGGGCCCCAGCAATCTGTGAGGAATCATAGGGGCGAAGATTCTTCAGCCTGTGAACCCGTGGAAAGACTGGGAGATTTTTCCACGCTGGAACAGAGACATGCCGGAAAAGAGAGGCTGTGATCCTGTGTTTGGAGCAGAGGGGCCTGGTGGAACCCCGTGGGCCGTGAGAAGAAGAGATGCTGGGCAGCAGAGCAGCATTTCTTGGGACAATTGATGGCCGTGAGAAGCACATGAAGCACTGAAAGCAGCTGAGCAGCCGGCACCTGAAATGACTGCACCTATGGTAAAGTGACTTACGTGACGACAGTACCTGAAAAACTGTTGTTAGTAACAAATCCACTAAGAAGCAGTTTGCAACAGACTGTTTCCGTGGAGAAGACCCCACGAGGAAAGCTGGGGTGGGACTCTCTCACTCTTCTGAACAGCAGCAAAGAAAATCTCTGATTGTAACCCCCCCCCACACACACACACCTGCCTTCCCGAGCTGTTGGGGGAAGGTGAAGGATCTTAAAAGGGAGGGGTGGGGGGAAGAAAGGTGTCTGTAACAACTATCAAACTGCTCACCCTTAAACTCTTAAGCTCTGATTTTAGTAGTAGTTGTAGTTGTAGTAGTAAATTCTTAACATTCTAAGTTAGAGCCTGTTTTGCTTGTGTGAAGTAGTTAATAAACAGTTGCTTGTAATCCTTATCACAAAAGTCGGGGGTTTTTTTTTCCCTTCTCTGAGAAATTTTAGATCTATGTGTGGGCTCTCGGCTTTTAGCCATTGTCAAACCATGACAGGGTCATAAGCACGTGATGACTCCGTATGGGTCTCCAGTGACTCCATATGGAAGTCTCCAGTGGCAAAGTTGACTTGCCACTGTTATCTGCTGCTCCACCATCCCAGCTGGCCCATCAGGAAGCAAAGGTTGCCTTTCTAGAAGATACCAGAAGCAGCAAGTGCTCCTGCTGGATCCAGGTGCATTCTTATCCATGGTTGGATAAGAGAGATTCTGGAAAGGACAGCAACGGGGAGAGGGTAGATTTATGGTGAGAGACTTTCTACCTGTTGGAAGCTGCTGCAAGTTGCTGCTGGTAAATATCTCAGCAATGCTCATTTTGGAGAGCTGGCTGAGATTGGCCTTGAAGTTCTCAGGAGGCATCAGGTCATCCAAGTGGATGGACTTCCACTCACCTGGAGAGGCAAAAGAATGGATCAGACCATTTTCCCTGTTGCTGCATCAGCTGGTGAACTTGCCTTCTTGGACTCATTAGCCATCCAGGGCAGGAGAACCGGGACAGATGGAAGCTCCACCACTTTCGGTGTCCTCTCTGCATGGTTTTATCTTCCCCTCCCACTCTCTTCCCAACCCAAAGCAGTGAATGTAAACTTACTGCTGTCGAAAGCCTGGTAGCTGCACCCTCCCCGGACCCGTGGGACTTTGGTGATCAGCACAACGTGTAGCAGATGGGGGCTGGCCGACCTCCTGCGCTCATCTGTGATACAGTACCTGGAAGCACCATCAGAAAGTCAGAGCTGGCTAATTCCAGACTTGTGAGCTTGATCTCTCCAAGCAATGACTGCATTGTGTTCCCAGGGCTGGAGCCTGTCTGCTCTGAAGGCAGGCTGGGAGAGCTGAGGGTGTTCAGGCAGGAGAAGGAAATGCTCCAGGAAGACATTAGAGACTCTTACAGTGCCTAAAGGAAAGGGGGAGCATGAAGGGAAGGAAAAGAGGAGGAGGAAGGAAGGAGGAGGAGGAGGAGGCAGAGAAAGGAAGAGGAGTGGGAAGAAACAAGGACAACAAAGGACAGATGAAGAAGAAAGAACAAGGCATGCTGCTTACTTAGCACAGGCCAGGAGTCTTTTGCTGCTCTGCGGCTCGTCAAAATGAAACTGAACAAGGAGCAATCTCAGTTCCTGTGGAGCTCTGAAGAAACTCCTACAAGGAAACGGCCTCTGTCATGCCTTTTCGTCAAAAGATCCCACCCCACTCCAAAGCCCTATGAGAAGTGGACATCCCCTGTGACGCTCATGAGAAGAATTCTGGGATCCCACCTAAGGTCCTGGCGGAAAGCGTGTTCAGTGTCAAACTGGCGTAGGAAGAGGCAGTGGATTGGATCTGGGAGATGGAGCATCTTCCTCAACATTTCCAAATCTTTCTGGTTCAGCAGTCTGGCATGGGTAGAAATCTGGGGGAAAAAGGGGAAATCAACACTGTGAGGTTGTTCTGCTGCCTCACATTCCTGGATGAGATCCACAAGGACATCTCCTCTGGTGCTCAGTGCTCATCTCCAGTGCTTTGAGGATCCCAGCCTGAGCAGAAGCTCAGCAGATCCCACCTGCCTCCCACAGACAAGCAGAGTCTACCCTGGCTGCTGGTGACTATTGAGACAAAGAGGGTGGACATCAGCCCATCCTTGTCCTGCACCCTTGGGTGCTTGATCAAGCATGAGTACCTGCAAGCACAGCCCGGGGGTGCTCCCTGTCCTCTGCTGGTCCATCATGCCCCACAACAGGCTGGGCAGGCTGTCGTGCTTTTGCTCCACGAAATACAGGTCCTGGATCTGCTCAGCATCCTCTAGAGCAGAGTACTTCAGGCGCAGGATGGAGTCTGGAGTGGCACACTCCACCAGCCAGCTTGCAGCAGTGGGGAGGACACGCTCTGCATAGTGCTCAAAGCCCCCGCAGTGGATGTCCTTGGTGCTCTCCAGCACAACGGCAGCAGACGTGTCATCACTGAAGCCGATGAACACATCGTGTTCCTTGGGAGCATGAGTGTGGGACCAGCTCCTGAACGAATCAGGGTTCTTCATGTGGACATAATGACTGACCCATCTCTCCAGGTCTTGCTTCAGGTCCAGCTGTTTCCAGTCAAGGATGGTGTTCATGTCCAAGCAATGCTTCTCCAGACGGCTCAGCAGTGGGGTGGGGAATTGTGTGTAGACCACGTTCTTCTCCTCTATAACAATCAACCGGAATTCCTCCTTCACTCGGCTCTTCACCCTGTGAGTGCCGAGGCCCAGGTCAACGTAGTAATTACCCCCCAGGCTGACGAAGCACTGATTGAGGGCATCGTAAAGGCTCTCGTAAAGGTTCTGTACATTGAGGAGGATGACGGGCCTGCCTATCTCCATGCAAATTTTTACCCTGTTCACAGAGCGGCACACCTGAGAATAGTCCTGGTCTCGGGGGAAACCAGAGCCAAAGATAATGTCACAGTTGCTGGCATCTATAAGCTTCATCTTCTGAATGATCTGGAAGGCAGAGTTGTTGGTTGTCAGCAGCAGCAAGTAACGAGACATGAACCCCACATGCTGTTTCTCCATGTTTTCCTCCAGCAGACGTATGCAGCTGGTTTCCATCCCAGGGGTAAGACGGATCTCCTTGGTGCATTCTTGGAAGATTTCCAGAGGGTGGATATCTCTGGAGCCTCCAAAGTTTCTCTGAATGGCCTTCATAAGGAGTTTCTCCTGAGACCTGTGCTTCACTTCCTGCATGTAAGAAACCACCATTTTGATTAAGCTGTAGAAGTCACGAAGCCCAAAGAATTCCTTTTCCTGTGTTTTCAGTACATGGCAGTAGAAGTCGGCTAGGATGGGAAACAAATGCTCAGTTCTCTCCAGATGAGGCTGGGCAATGCAGATGCCTTTGGCAGTCTTCACCAGCTCTTCCTTGCTGGGCTCAGTGCAGAAGACAAGGAGGCCCCTGTTCATCTTGGCAGGGTCCAAGGCCCAGTTGGAGATGCCCACAAAGCCAGTTTTCTTGTAAGCCTCCGGATTCTCATCATCAACACATCCATCTTCCAGAAGAGGATGCAGCGTCTTTAATGGCATATCGGGAGAGTCTTCTGCCAGACCGATCTCATCCAGCAGGACCACGGATGCAAACTCCTGCAGGTTCTTGCCCTTTTGGAACTGAGCACATTGTCGGAAGGTGGAGATGATGCCTTCTGGTTTGGAGTGGGGGCTACACTGGAAGGAGACCAGCTGGACCTCTTTGCATCTTTTGAACAATGGGGTTTTGGACAACGGGCCTTTCATGGCCTCTACAGCAATGGTTTTAGATAGAGACTTGGAGCTTCCTGGCTTTCCGACCAGAAATAGGGGCACCCGGAGGTCCATGCAGACAACCATCATGAAGATGTTCTCCCTCAGGGCATTGTTGCGGGCTGTTGCCTTGGGAATGGAGAGGTTATCAAGAAACACTTCCTGGCACAACTCAATCTCTCGCTGCAGCTGGACTGCAGGGACTGAGAAGCATTTTGCAACCTCCTCCAGGTACTCTTGGCGGCTCTCCAGAGACACATAATAGCAGACCCCGACTGCAAGGACCAAAGCCCTCTGTGCGTCATTTAAGGTCAGCTTCTCTTCCTCCTCATGCTGCCTCTTCTCATCAATCTTGTGGAAAAGCAGATCCCTTAGGCCATAAAACCAGAGCACTATTCTCATGCACCGGTCTATATCCCGAAGGCTGGCAACTCTGCACTCATCTTTCCTCTTTCTCAGGAATGTCTGCGAGGCTGAAATGACACTGGTGAAGATGTCCAGGTTTCCTGCGGGGATCTTGGTCTCCACGGTGGACTTGACAATCTCCCTAATGTACAGAATTTGTGTCTTCTCGTTCAGCTCCCCAAAATCCCAGACCAGAGACAATAAACTGGGAGGAAGGGGCTGCACCCGATACACCAACTGCCGCAAAGGAATGTAACCCAGCTTCTCCAAGGTGTCTTCACTCCGGACTCGGTATCCCAAGCCAGCTTTCTCCAGCTTCTCAACGGTGTCCTTGGTGTGCCTTTTGTATGGGTTGCAAGCAGCCACCACTTTTAAGCGGTTGGTGGGAATCCGCTTCCCGTTGATGCTGTGGTCACACAGCACTTCCTTGATTGCAAAGATGGCCTCTGAGGTGTTGGCTTCATCAAAGAAGATCACCGTGTCGATCTTGTGTTCTTCCTCATTGGCATGTGCCAGCTCCACAGCCTGCCTTACTTTCTCCTGGATGGTCTTGGAGGTGGTGCCACCATGAACGCGCACCACCACCAGGTTCTGAACCTCTCTGCCTGCCTTTTGTAGGTTGCACATGAACTGCACCAGCTTTGTCTTCCCGCAACCTGTTTCCCCCATGATGATCACAGGGATACCACACTGGAACCGCAAGTGAACAGCCAACATCTTCATGGTGTTGTCCAGAGTCAGCTGGTAGGAAGGATCTGGATCTTTCTGGCATTTCACCCCAAAGACTCTGCAAAGGGCCTCCAGCTGCTCCACGCGGGGTAAGGATTCAAATTTCTTATTGAAAGGAACATTTTGGACTGCCAAGGTCATGTACAAACTCTTGCTCATCACAGCTGACTCCAAAACAGCCTGGGAATAAGCATCAATCGCATCAAAGTTCTTGTTGATATGGAACCCCAAAAACTCCATGGAATCACCCTCATCATGGAAGACTATGTAAGGGTGAGACTCTTCCTCCCACTTGCGTCTCAGCTGGTATTCCATCAAAACATCGTCCAGATCTTCCTGCCCCTTGCTTGGCATGCTCTCGTCAGACATGTGGAGGGAAGGCATGGCAAAGTCCTTGGACATGGCAACCATGAACTTGATGACAAATGTTTTGAAGCCATGGAACTCCCTTCCAACCACTGGGCTGCAGAAGACTGATTTCTCACACTTCCTTAGCTGGAAGTTCAGGAAGTGTGTGAAGTTACTGATCTCAGTCCAGGATGGGTCTTTTCTCCCACAGAATTCCATCAGGCATGCCAGGCATTCTCTCTCTGTCCCTTCAATCCTGTCAGGGAGAAAAGTGAACTGGTCAAGGTTTTCCTTCTGTTTGTATCTGCTAAGATATTGGTAGGACCTTTGGAAAACTTCGCTATTTAGCTTGTCCCGGTCAAACTGTTTCTCTCTCAATTCTGTGTGAGGGATGGAGCTGGGATCTTCCAGGAATCTGAGCACGCACAGTGGCGATACACACTCCACAGTAGGAAGAAGATCTAGGATTTTTTCTTCGATTTTGATGGACATCTAAAAGCAAAAGGAAACAAATCACCATGAGGGACATTCTCCAACTTTCCATATTTGTCCACATCACCAACTCCCTCTTTTTTTTTTTTTTTTTTTTTTTTTT
>WEIV01024847.1:30008-51392 GCA_013390005.1 Calyptomena viridis
TTTTTTTTTTTTTTTTTTTTTTTTTTAATTTCCCCCAGTCACAAATGCTTTGGCAAGATGGGAAAAATCTATAAATGTCAAGATTTTCCCAAGTCTGTATGTGGATTGGAATCCCAATCATCATGAAGCTCTGTATTGGGTTGGGTTATTTTGGGAAGTGTTCAAGGGAAGGCTAGACAGGGCTTGGAGCAACCTGGTCTAGTGGAAGATCACAGACTGGGCTGGGTTCAGTTTGCATTAGAAGGGACCTTCAAGGATCATCCCTGGCATGGACAGGTACATCTTCCCCATTCCTGGAAGTGTTCAAGGTCAGTTTGGATGGTGCTTGGATCAATCCGGTCTAGTGGAAGGTGTCCCTGTCCATGGCAGTGGGGGCTGGAACAAGAGGAGCTTTAAGGTCCCTTCCAACCCAAACCATTCCATGATTCTATTGTTATCTTCTCCTGCACTTTCTCCTGTTCCACTAAATCCTTTTTATGGGCGATGCTGCAGGCTAATTTTTGGCCTGAGCATGTGCAGAAGTGAGGCTGTGACTAGACATGGCCTGATTTCTGTGGTTGGACGAAGAGAACCTGACCTTTAGGTTATTGGCTGATTAACGTAAACAATATACTGTCCTATATAATTGTAACTGCGTAGGAAGCAGGAGGCAGACATCTTACAGACATCTTAGAAAGCAGACCCTCTGCCTGTCTGTAAGACATCTTGCAGGTAAATGCGTCCAGGCCCAGCCAGACACACTGTCTGGGGGCATGGACAAGTGGTTTGCTAAGGTAGGTAGCTAGTTTAGGACATGCACAGATATAGTGAGAATAGCTTAGTTTAGGATTAGGCTGTAGAATGCCGGCTCGCAAGTAGTTTAATAAACATCTGAGAAACTTCATGAAATCCTGCCTTCTCGTCATGTTTTCTGCTGCCTGAGTCATCGGAATCACTACACCTTTTGGAGGTGGAGGTGCCTGAAGTCAGCCAATATTCAAGGTACCACAAGGAAACACAGATGGATGATCAACCGCTAGTTCTCTGGGAACTCTGGGGTGCACTTCACACCCTCTGAGACTCTAAAGTATGGTTTGGGTGCAAATCAGCTCTAGAAATATGACTGAAGCTCAAATTACAGTAGAATGGGAGTGAAAAGGCTCTTTTTTTCCCTCCAAAACTCAGTGTCAGGGGTGATATTTCACTCTGAGATGTGTGTGAGCTGGTTCTTCTATGCTGGTGACACATTGCGCCACTGGAGAGGCAGACTCCAAACTGGGCAGTGTTCTGGTGGGGACATCCAAGCTGAGCAGGTTTCCTCACACTCAACCTCAATGAGGTCATCAATTACCCATCAATTACCTCTTGTTCTCTTGTGCTGCTGAGACTCCTCCCTTTGGCCAGGTACTCGATCAAGTAAAGGTGTGAGGGTTTGCACTTCCAGACCAAGCCATCGGGACTCTGGATGTGCCGCAGGATGCAGAGATCAATCAGAAGCCTGTAGAGACCTTTCGACACCTGAGAGGTCAAAGAAACCCAAGATTAAAATGGATGCAGATGCTTACTGCTTGGATGGGGTTGGATTTGAGTTCCCATCTCCTCCTCTCCCACCCTGTGCATAGGGGATTCTGTGGAGACACAGGAGCAGATTACTCAGGGCTGCCCTACCCATGGAAGTGTTAAAGGCCAGGTTGGATGGGGCTGGGAGCAACCTGGTCTAGCAACAGGTGTCCCTGCCCATGGCAGGGGGTGGAACAGGATGAACTTTAAGCTCCCTCCCGACCCAAATCATTCCATGATTCCACAATTCTTATCCACTTGGATCCAGGCGCTCACCACAGAAGTCACATCAATGTGGAAGATGCTGGGCTGATCTTCAGCCATGGATTCCTTGATGGAGAAGAGTTCTTCCACAAAGAACTGGAAATCAATGTCTGACTCCATCAGCCTAATGGTTTTGTGGAGCAGCAGTGTGCCACCCAGCTGGGCACGGACCTTTCTGACAGTATTGTCCACAAAGAGAGACTTTCCTAAGGAGTAGAACAGACAGCCAGGAATCAATCCGCCCTTCAACAGTTGTATGCAACCCAAACCAAGGAAATCTCTCCCCAAAAGCACATTGTGCCACGTTGTCTCCTTGCTTTGAGGTACAACTCCCCCAAAGACTCACCCATTCCCGCTCGCTCTGAAAAGACAAACTTGACGTTCTGCTGATGGGGCTCCTCAAAGGCCTGAGCGACAGGGGCTGTCCCGCTCGGCACCTGCAGCTGCGTCTTCAGGTAGGTCTGGATTTCTGTCATGGAGCAGTCTGGGAAAGTTACCTTGTAGGCATCAAAGGCCGTAATGATGTAAGAGTTATGAGCTTTGGCATTGCAGAAGATGAGGAATCTATAGTTGGTGATGCTGGAAGATTGCACCAGGCGGAAGAAGTGGGACTCGAGTTGCTTAGAAACTTTATAAACTAATTTATCAGCACCCAGCAAGCAGTAGATTTTCTGGTCTTGGGAACCTGGGGAAAGAGCTCTCCTGACCAGCAGCTCCACCTCTTCCTCTTCTGTGTCTGGTGAGCACACCAGGACCTCATCGTATGACGGGAGAGGTGCTGTCTCAGCATGCTGGTAGACAAATAACATGTTGGGTAACATTTCCTCCTCCTTACACATGACAAGGAGTGGTTTCCCCTCTTCAAAGCCTAGGGGCAAACCCCTCTTGATGCACATGCTCTCCAGTGCAGCCAAGTGCTTCAGCATCACCCCAAAAACATCCAGGCCAATGTATTTATCAGACACCAGGCCAGCAAATTTCTTACAGTAGGCATCCCAGAGAAGATTCACCTTGTCATAAATAGATGGCAAATTCTCAAAGGAGGCAGTCAATTCATCATGGGCCAAGGTGCTGAAGGAAACCTGGTCAGCATCTCTGCTACTGGTTTTAAATTTTCGATTCTTCTGCAGGAAGGTGTCTCTCATCTCCTCATACAACCTGCTGAGCTCTTCAACTAGTTCCGTGTTGTCACCTTGCTCAAAGGCAAAATCCATGAGCATCTGCTCCGTGATGGGTGGGTGGGACAGGCAGCTCTGCAAGGCTGCTTTTGCCACTGACTCGTCATAGCCTGATTCGGCCAAGCTCTTGATGAACTGCGGGAAATGAATGACATAGTCATCCCAGGTCACAGATTCCTCACTTCCTGATGATGCATTCACAGAATCTAGAGGAGTCATCAGTGCATCTGCCAGGGCAGCTTTGATATCTCCTTCTGTGACGTCGTGCTTGATAGCGGACAGCATGGTGAGCACCTGCTGGTCCACGATGCCTTTCTGGGCCCTGGCCAGCTGGCTGCACAAATAGAAGAGCTGGTGTGCTGTGAACAGGTTGAGGTGATAGTAGGTGTCCCTTTGAGTCTCCAGGTACTTTTTCCATTCTGCCAGGCAAAGCTCCATGGCCTTATAAAGGCTGTCCAGCTCCTCCAGGAGGGGTCTTGTGCTCTGAACAAGGATCCCAGTGATTCCAAACTCTGTGTAGACTTTCACTCGCTGTTGGGGGCTGCAGTAGATGTCAGCCCTCCAGTCAATGAAAAGGATGTTGCCAACACTGAGAAGCTCCAGGTACAACTTCCCAATCATTTCAACTCTTTCCAATATCTGTAACACACCAAAGACAAACCAAAGAAATGCACCATGTGCTGCAGCATCATCTCCACAGCTTCCAAACACTGCCCAGGCCATGCCTCCCTCCAAAGATCTATACAGTTGTGGGCTCCCCAGTACAAGACAGACATGGACATACTGGGAAGGGACAATGATGAAGGGACTGCAGCATCTGGCTGTGTAGCAGGTGTTGTACCCAATGTCTTGGCTTCTGTGATCATGAATGTACCTCTAGGAAGATGGACCTATCCTGGAGAAGCCCAATCTGCCTTTGAGAAACTGGATCCATCCTTGAGAAGTTGGATCCACCCTCTAGGAGGCAGGTCTACCCTTGAGAAGCCTGATTTGCCTTTGAAAAATCAGGTCTGTTGCGAGATGACTGGATTCACCTGACTAACTGGCACAACTGGTTCTTCACAAATGTGGTAGCCAGACCTCTATGGAAAGGTTTTGGCTGGACTTAGGGAAGGGAATGGAGTTTTGAGCAACAGACAAGAGCCAGGAGCTGCTGGTAGTTCAACTGCTGGTAGTAGAGTCCAACAGGGAAACACCTGTGAAATGTCCCAAGGGAAATAGGGTGTGCTCCTCTACAAGTTGGGAGCTTTTGGGTAAAACTGAGCAGCCAAGCCAAGAAACCTGAAGCCTGGTGCTGGATGCCCAAGGGAGGAGACGCTGTTGACAAACCTCTCAGTTCTGGGTATAAAATCAGACAGGGGAGGCAGAAGACTAGCAGGGCTGAGTGAGGATCTCCTGGCCAAACTGAGGTGAAAGAAGGAAAAACACAGGTGGTGGAAGCAGGGACAGGTATCCTGGGAAGAAAGAGGAACACTGCCCAAATGTGTAGGAATTGGTTCAGGGAAGCTGAGGCATAATTAGAGCTCAGTTTGGCAAGGAATGTGAAAAACAACAAGGAGACCAGCTGAAGAACTGGAATGTACACCAGTTGGTGGGATTCCACTCTGATGAGACTTGGCCTGGACCCTGCAACATGGAAAAGGTTGTCCAGCTCTGGCACAGGCTGCCCAGGGCAGTGGTAAAGTCACCATCTCTGAAGAGGTTTTTGAGATATGTGGATGTGGCACTTGAGGACATGTTAATGGAGTCTTGGCAGTGCTGGGGGAACAGTTGGACTCGGTCTCAGAGAACTTTTCCAATCTCAATAATTCTGTGATTCTAAGAACAACATAGACCTGTTGGGGTGGGTCCAGAGGAGGAACCTTAGAATGCTCAGAGGGCTGAAATGCCTCTGCTGTGATGAAAGGCTGTGAGATTATGGGTTGGTGTTGCCCAGAGAACTGGGAGATGTTCTTGTGACCACTCAGTAAATCCAGAGGGCTCATTGGAAAGATGGAGAGAGACCCTTTACCAAGGTCTTCAGCAACAGGACATGGGACAACAGCTTTTTAAATTGAAAGAAGGTGGATTTAAATTTGATCTAAGGAAGAAACTGTATGATAAGGTGGTGAGGCCCTGACACAGGTTGCCCAGAGAAGCTGTGGCTGCCCTATCCCTGGGAGTCTCAAAAGCCAGTTTCGATGGGGCTTTGAACAACCCAGTCTAGTGGAAGGTGTCCCTGCCCATGGCAGGGGGGTTGGAATGAGATGGTCTTTAAGGTCTCTTCTAACCCAAACCATCCTAGGGATCCCTCCATAGTGAAATATGCAAGCTCTTGGATGGGCTGTTGAGCACCATGAGCAAGGAACAAAGCTCAGGGGAGAAAATCTCACTCCTGTAGCTTGGCAAGTAGGCATCATCCTAGAGCAACACCTCTGCTCCTGCAAGGCCAGAACTGCAGGTCATGGATGAGTCCCCCAGAAATAATTCCAGTAAAATCCCAAGCCCAACGGCCACTGTTTCTCAGGCAGATGTGGATGCTGCGCTGTGACTTACCTCTAAGAAGCGGTTTGCCTCCTCCCTGCCCTGCTCAGCCTTGGTGGCAATCAACATCAGCTTGTTCTGCAGCTCTGTCAGTTGAGACAAGCTGTATTTCTTGGCTTCCCAGTCTTCTGGAGATGTGCTCTCTTTGCTGTCCTCCAGCAGCCGCAACGAGATGCAGTCCTCAAGTGTAGCCTGGAGAGGAGAGAAGACAATCAACATCACCACGTGGTCTTTTAAACAGCTGTGAGTAGAAATGCTGCACATTAGGACTTTACATGTCTTGTACCACTTCCCTTGGAGAAGAGAAAAGCCTGTTTTCTGCTGAAAATACTCCAGGTTTAGCAGAAAGTTTTTGACATTGGTTGCAAACCCAACTGGTGATCTACTGGCAACCCAGCATTCTCGTCAGAAGTGGATTTTGTAGAATCATAAAATATCCTGAGTTGGAAGGAAGACATGAGCATCATCACACCACCTTGGAGACCTTTTACCTTGAACTTTGGAGGTGCTGAGATGGTAAAAATCCCATTTTGGTTGATGCTTCTGGCTTGAGAAACTGAAGAACGCTCCACAGAGCCATGGGAGTCATGAACCATCTGTATCCACTCTCTGTTGTCACAGGAATCTTTCTGCAAGACAAAAACCCAGGGGAAACCCAGTAACCAACTGAGAGGACACCAAGCACGACTCCTCCACCCTAAATTTGATGTGGACAGGGTTCCTCTGACCATTTCTTCTGAGGATGTGGCCTCCCATGACTTCTGAGGAGACTCAGCCTCAGACCTGGACCTGTCCAACACTCCAGTGCATTGGCATGTGATGAAGCTCTTGTTCTCTCCTCTAGTTGTGGTGAGAAGAGCATAAGTCTCAGTGGCCATCTGGGGCACAAACATGAGGGATTCAATTCAACAGAAGCTTTTCTATCAAACTCTGAAGAAGATTCTGGAGTCTTCCAGCCTTGGAGAGGTTCAAAACCCAATTGGAAATGACCACAAGTGACTGACTGAGTGACCTGACCCAACTTTGAACAGAGGATTTAGACTAGATGATCTCCAGAGGTCCCTCCCAACCTCAACTATTCCATGATACTGAACTACAACCTCCAGAACTTGTTCTCTCTTATTCATAACAACTTCTTTCTGTCTCCTCCTGTTCCCCACACATGGGTATGAGGTCATTTGAGATGTTCCATCAGGAGTCCATTACAAAACAAGCACAGCCTTTGCCCAGGTCCTACCAGGACTACATGGATGTCCTGGGGGAAACCACCTTAAATGGTATCACACACCCACTGGTGAGTGACTTGGCCTCACATCCAGTGTCCTTTGGATATAGGACTCACCAGCTTCTTGGGAAGTTTACTATCCTTGGCAACAGCTTCTCTGATGAAAGACAGAGCTGCAAAGAATTCGTCGAACCCAGCGGTGGGGCTCAGATCCAGGACGATGGGGGCAGAGGCAGACATGGCATCACGGAAGAACATCACTTTGTCAATATCCATATCACTTTCACCTGCAGAAATTGATGCCAGCTCCACAAATATGGGGATTTCCGCTTTGTCTGAGGGTAAAAAATAAAGAAAAAAGAAAGAGAAAGTTGAGGAAGTTCTCTGATTCATGGAAGGCTGCATTGTCTGCAGGGACAGACAAGGACTATGTGATCTGCCTCTGTTGTTGCATCTGGTCATTTCCTTCCTTACAGCCCACCTTTTAATATGGTCTTGATCCAGGAGGTAAAACCTTTCCTTGCACATTCCAGGAGTTCACTCAAAAAGTCCAAGACTCCCTGAGGAATGTCGCTCAAATTTTCTTTCACCTTTATTAAGTCTTGGGTGATAAAATTGAGTTGCTTATTCTCGAATTCCTGCTTACCCTGGATGAAAAAAGAAAAAATGTGTGCGTTGAGAAGAGGAGGAAAGCAGCTCAGTTCTACCTCCTCCTCCCCAGATAGGACAAGATTTTGGCCTAACCCTAAATCTGCTCAAGAGTTCATCCCCGTAGGCCTCTGCAATGTAGAGGCAGCTGGCAGTAATTCCTTCAGCCTATCCCTCTGGTTTAATTAAGGAGGAAGGAATCCCACCTGATAAGATTCAACTACAAGCTACCACATGGACCTGTCTCCATGGATTTTCCCAAGAGCAACCAGATGCCCACACATCTCCTACATACGTATTCCGTCAGGTGGCTGAGTGTCTGGAAGTCCCCCTGCAGCTGGAGCATCTGTCTTAGTGCATCGATCACCTTGGCTGTGTTCAACACTTTGGAGAGGGTCAGGTAGTTCTTGATCCTCTCCATCACATCAGTGATCCACTGAACTTTGTTGTGACTCTGCCCTTCACTTTTTTCCATGATTTCAAACTCCTCCTGAAGCCGATCCTCCTCTTCCAGCAGGTTCTTAAAATGGCTCTGCACAGCCCCAAGTGTGATGGAAAAGTCTTTGAGGGACAAGTAGGTTTTCTTGAAATCAGCGATGACTGGCTTATAAATTTTTTCTTGAACATCTTCTATGGAGAAAACTTGACCTTCAGGAAATGTAGCTTTGGTTTGCTCCGCTCTCGTCTTCCACAGTCTCCGGAAACATTGGCTCTTCTCCACAATGAAAAGCTTCTGCATCATGTCATGATAATCAGCAAGGACATACAGTTCCATTTCACTCTTGCCATCAAGGGAGAACTTTTTCACCGATATCTGATCCTTAAAGCTTCCACTGTCATTGATGCTTCTCTCGATGGTACTTCTGTCCACTAAACCGTGTGGGGACAAGAAGGGTCTCATGTCATGTGTGTCTCCACAAACAAACACGAACCCTGAAGTCAATGGGCTCCCTCATCGTGTTTCCCTCTCACCCACAGTAAAACTCTTTTATTTTAGGAGACATCTCCTCACACAACCCCCCTCCATGAACTCTCTTGGTACCTTTGATCATGTCCTCTATTATGCGGCACAGTCGGAGAAAGGAGCATCTTTGCTGCTTCTGCTTTTCCAGGCACTCAAATTCCCACTTCCTGGCCTCCAGCACGTCCGTAATACATGTGAAAAAAGAGGAATCTGGGAAGGAACAGACACAGTCATGGAGAAAAACTCTTGGGGACGAGAAGAGATGCAGGGAACAGAACACAATTTGGAGGACTTGCCCAACAAAAAAATCAAAAATAGTGATGAAGTTTATTCTCAGAGCAGAAGCTACAGGACTTGCTCTCTTTTCTCTGGGTTTTACTTGACTGGGGATGGAGTTGGCAACAGACCTGGTAGCAGAGTGTGTCACCAGGAAACTCCACCACTGCAATCCTTTGATAGAAATTCCCCAAGCACCCCCCTGCTCCACTTTACAATGAATCTGCCATCATAGATAATTTTTAGTTTTCTTTGCATTTTGGATAATCCTCCAGCAGATCTGTCTCCTCTTGGCCATGTAACTATGAAAACACACCAACAGTGGGAGCTCTGGACTCACCACAGGTACACAACATCTTCTTAAACAGCTCCTCATGCTGTAGGATGTCAGAAAGGATCCTGCAAGGAATGTCTCCCAACAGAATGCGATGTCCCACAAAGTTGGAGAGTTCATACACCCGGGTGATGAGGGTTTTTGCGCAGTCACTGAGCTGGACTTGAAACTTGTGCTCTGAGTCTCCTGTGAATTAAACAGAGTTTGGTGAAAGGTAGTCAGCAATGTCTTCCCTGTGTTTCTTTGGAATTCACATCTTTAGGAAGAGTCAGCAGGTTCCAGTTCACCCCACCAGTGTTGAGGACAGACACATGGTTGCTGAATTTCCTTTGGGACACCCAAGTATCTCTCCCTGCCTGAAATGAAACTTGTGGACCAACCAGGAGACATGAAGACCACCTAGGAGACCACGAGGACCACCCACACTATTTCACCTGAGGTTGGGCAGCCAGCTCCAGAAGATGTGGAGAGCTTTCAACAGGGACTGGAGCACAGAAGATGATGGGTGACCAACAAAATCAGAAGGTCCCTATGGAAAGACTTGATCTTCCCATCCGGCTCCCTCAGACCCAAGAGTTTATCCCAAGAAAATCACTCTGGGGACACTCACGGACAACAGAAATGAGGTCACAGACCCCAGGAGTGTTGAGCAGGTTTAGAAGAACAGGGCCAGTGTTCTCATCAAATGTGTTGACACTTCCCAGCCTCTTCATGTCTGAACACATCTTTTCCACAAGAACAGAAAGCACCTTTCCACCAGATGGTTTGCTCCTCTTGAAGATCATGTCTATCATGGGTTTCTGCACAAATTCCTGGAAGGATGAGACATTTCTCATCTTTAGGGGCTTTGTGGATTCACAGCTGTTTTGGAAAGACCTTTCCCTGGTTTTCTGACCCAGCAGGGATTGTACCAGAGGTGGTGAAGTGGGATGTAGAGGCCTCTGGCTGCCCCAGGCAGGGGGCCCACTCTCTTACCTTGATTTTGTCCATGCTACTGATCCTCTGGATGATGTGATTTGTGAAGCAGCTTTCCAGCTCTGTGTCACAGTGCATCTCCATACTGAGGAATGCCCAGTAGAAGCCCACAAGGTGTTTGTCATTAACCTACAGCACAGAAACGCTCAGGAGGCAGCTGCTCCCTAGGTCCCAGCAGCCTCCTTGAGTCCAACCTCTGAAATGGTGACTGAGGCAAAACCAAGGCAAAGCCCAGGAGCATCAACCTCCATGAGTGGAAGGATCTCCATGACTCACCTTCTTCAGCCATTCCTCAAACAGGCCATGGATCAAGCCCCGCCACTCCTCAGTCCACCCCGTGCACAGGATCCTCACAGAGATCAGCTGCTGCCATGCCTGTGGAGGAAGAGCCAGACTCTCCAGCTGACCCTGAGGAACACCTGGATCTGCCAAGGATTATGTCTACCAATGATCTTTGTGGCTTGTCACTCACCTCAATGTCCTTCAGGAAGGATTTCTTCTCCTTGTGTGCCTTGCAGAAATGTGTCTTGAGCCACAGCTTGATCCTATGTGAAAACACTTGGAACCTTTCTGCTGAAGTAAACTGCTGGAATTCCTTGAAGAAATAAAGAATGGGAGAATGAGAAAGGAGCTTTGGGTTCTCCTCAGCCCCATGCAGGAAATCAAGCCCTTGGGACAGAAGCCACAGACCTCAGTCTCACCTTGTTTGCTTGCAGTAAATCCTCTTTGCCAACAAACATCCCAAGCATCTGCAGCAATATCACCACAGGAGTTGTTGGAAGGAACAACTCCCTCTGCTCCAGGAACTGCTCCAGCAGGACATACACCAGGTTCAGACACTGCAGGACCTCGTCCTCAGCCATGGGCTTCAGCGGTTTCTCTGAAGATCCCAACAGGGATCTGTGAACATCGGGAAGGACCAAATGCAGTTGCTTTCACAGTCACCACCTGACCATAGCCATCATCTGCAGCTGGGAGGCACAGGCAGGTTCACAGGACTTGACCCTTGTGGGTCTCCATGCTCTCCAGCAATGAGGGGGTTAAAGACATCCAAAAAGCAATGGGTGAATCATGGAAAACACCCTTTTCCTGCTCGGACAGGGTTCCATCCACCCCTCCCCAGACCCGTCACAGAGGGCTCACGGCACCTCTGCTCTCAAGAGTCCCAACTCACAAGTCCTTGAGCCAGGAGTCCATCCTTGCAGAAATGCTCTCCATGGCCATGCTCAGAGATTCTTCCTGAAAAGAGGATGGAAAGATGTTGAGGACAAAGGTGAAAAGGGTTCTGCTCCTGCAGCTGAGTTTCCAGCCCTAAACACTAAAGCAGGAAATTTTCTGGCAGGATTCAAGGAATTTCCCTGGGTGGTCCCAGGATCCAGCCATAACCCCAGGTTTCTACAGTTAAGTCCTTCTGTTCAGCGGCAGAAACCAAGGACGTGTTCAACAACTCCCCCACTGCTGCAGGCAGAGGAAGGTCTCCCACCAGTCTGGTGTCCTTACAGAAACACGGAATGAGGCTCTGCTGGCATCCATGATGCGCACGTACAAGGTGCTCAAGAGGAGATTGACTGGAAGATGAATGTCAGGCAAAGGATCTCTACTGAAGTTCTTTATGGCCACCATCTCCAAAATCTTTCTTGCCAGTGGAGCACATCGGCCAATCAAGGTCTTGTGAGTATCCATCATCTTCAGGACTTTCCTAGGAAAACCAGTCAGGAATATAAGATGGACTCTGGAAGAGCAGGAGGTATGTTGAGGGTGTTTGAGATATCACCGTGACTGGTGGACACCATGGTGACCTCCAGCTGAGGAGGCTCTGGGCTGGAAGAGGCAGCTGGGGTTTGACAGATAGGGAGTCTACATGGCAAAGCAGGGATTTGGGGAAATTCATCCACTTTCAGGTCACGAGGACAAAACTTAGGGTTCAAGTTGGCCTTCACAGCCTGGAGGAGTGAGCTCCTGACAATCTCATGAAGTTCAACAAAGCCAAGCGGGGGTCCTCTACCTGTTCCTGGGCACTGATTTTAAACCAAAAGAGGGTGCATTTAGATGGGACTTAAGCAAAAAATATTGTACAATGGTGGTGGTGGGACACTGGAATGGGTTGCCCTGTTGTGAGTCTCCCATCACTGGAAGTGTTCAAGGTCAGACTGGATGAGCTTTTGAGGAACCTGATCTAGTGGAAGATCATGGAATGTGTTGGGCTGGGGTTGGACTGGGAGGGGCCTTCAGGGATCATTCCTGACTTGGAAAGGGACACATTCTCCATTGCTGGTGGTGGTTAAGGCCAGGTTGGACCAGGCTTGGAGCAACCTGGTCTAGTGGAAGGTGTTGCTGCCCCTGCTTGTGGCAGGGAGATTGGAACAAGATAGTCTTTCAAGGTTCCTCCCAACTTTTTTTCTTCCTAGGACTGCTCCCACCATCTCTGTCCTTGCTCCAAGATCCACCAGTGCCCCTTCACTCTCACCTACAGGGCAAGGACACAGAGGGGGCAGCTCCTGGAGAAACCACCAAACAGGAGGAACAAAAAGCGCTTTGAAGAGCAGGATCGTTAATCACCCTAGCCCCTCTTCAGACTCACCTTTGTTTCTCTTTATTATCCCTTAGCTGGATGAAGGCTTCTGGAGGAAGTTCCTGTGGGGAAAAGGGATCCTCCACATTCTCATTGATCGCATAAAGCAGTGGGACTAACCAGATCCACAACGTGTCATTGATGGTCTTGAGGCACAGTTGCTTCAGAGCTTGGAAATATTTGCTGTTAAAAAAACATCCAAAAAAGTCAAGCTTTCCAGAACAAAACTCTGGGACACTAGTGGGAGACATGTGCCCAGACTGCATGGTGTCTTTTCCCACAATGCACAAGGATTCATCCTGCCTGGAAAAGCCATCTCCACAGCACAACCAATATCTGAGATAGCAAATGCTCTTCAAGATGCCCCAAGAGGGACTCACCAGGCTGGAAGCAACTAACCCATGTTTGACCCACTTAGGACAGCACATGGCACTGACATAACATGTGGGATCAGTGGAGCCAAGCCCCTGACCTTGAAAGGTGTCACTGCTATGAGCAAGCATGTTGGTAAATCTAAATCACCTTTTTCCTCTCAGTTCTTTGTATGTGTCCTCGGAGAACTTGATGACCTGGAGGCAGTTCTCAGCCTCATCAATGGACTCTGATGGGAGGAGGATGTGGTAGCGAAAGGCAGTATGGAAGGCAAACAGGAGCTTGGAGAGTTTAGGCTCCTTAGTCTTCATGTGCTTGATGATCATTTGTATGAAGTCTTTGATGTTCTCTGTCACCTGGACAGCATGGATAAGGAGAGGATGTTCTACCAGGCTGGTTCTTCTCCAAGAACAGCCTAGTCCAGGGAAGAAGAGAGGAGGTGGAAGGTGCTGCTGCCTAGGGGTGCCTTGTGTGGCACCTCCCTAGGCAGAAATTATTCCTTGCAGGTGCCACATGTCCATTCAGGAAGGTTCTGCATCCTAAATGCACTGGCTAGGAGAAGGCTCTCATCTTTCCCCCTCTAATATCCAACCCATATCCCAAAAGGAGGGACTCTGCTGGCTCCCAAAGTTTTAGTAGGTTCTTACCTCTTCCACATCCGAATTGCAGGTGACCAGAAAGCTCATTCCTCTCTCGGCGTCCCCAAGGTGGGCAGTGATGCTCTCCTTGAACCTGTCCAGTTTCCTCTCCATATCCTCCAGGGAACTGCAGGAGGTAGTGCGAGCCAAGATGTGCTGCATCTGAGCCTTGCACCTGGACACCTTCTGACTTTTGTACCTCTTCAGGGGCAAACTGCATTTGATGGGTTCAAAGAAGGTCCACGTTTCTGAGAAAAGAGTTTGGGATCAAAACACAGACACCAAGCCTGGATAAGTCCTGGAAGTAAAGAATCATCTCCCTGTTTCTCCAGCCAAAGGGGTGCCGCACATTTTCCAGGCAGGATTTGGGTGCAGTGACAATTTCCAGTCATTAGCTGTATTATGAGAGGGAAAAAAGCTCATTTGCACGAGCAGCTTGTAAACCTGTGGCTGGAAACCTCCCACAATCAACCAGGGTCAACACGAGGCAGCCCAGAGCATCACCACCGTTCTTAGCTGTGGCTTTGGGGTAAATCCAGTGCTCACCATTCACTCTGAGCTCTGTCTTGGGGATATTCAGAACACGGTAGAAATCAGCTTTTTGGAACTTCAAGATCTCCGGGATGTTACCATCGTCCACAGAAATGTTCTCTAAGTTGCACTCTCTCTCCTCGCTGTAGGTGTTGATGAGAGCATATTTATAAAAGATGAGTCTTCCCTGCAGGTCGGAAATAGGGATCCTGGCTCTGCCTGTGAGCACTTCATTTCTGGACGAGGAAGAGAGGAAGCTTGTTGGTTTGGGGTTGACCATCAAGGTCAACCTTGGGTCAACTTTGACCATCAAGGTCAACCCCAAGCCAGAAGTCAGGTTTTGGTTCATCCAACAAGACATCATTGGCCTTGGAAGCATAAGGGAGAAATCTACGGCCAGGTTCTTAAGCTAGGGGACTAATTAAATCCACCAGCCCAGCCCAGAGCCTCACATGGGTCTGAAAGATCCTGGGCATGGCCATCTTGGCAGCTCCATGAGATATTGGGAGATGGGAGGGGTCACCGCCAAGCACTGTGGCTCCATTTGGGCATTCACCTCAAGCCACGTACCTCAGACCAGAGTTGAGTGTCCCAAAGGAGAAGCACACCAGAAACACCACCTCATCATTTTTTTACCTTATCTCCATCGTGGCAAACTCTTGGCAGTGGCCGGGCTGTTTGTAGAAGACAACGCAGATCTTGGATGTGTTATCAACCTTATAACATTCTGACATCACAGCGACAAACTCCAGGGTCACTGTGTCTTGTGACAGATGACCAAACAGGTACGGGCTGGGCTGGCAGCTGGTAGAGAAGAGGTGCTGGATCCTCACCTCATCCTCTGCCACTGTCCCCCTTCCCCATCTTCACCTGCTCCATTACTCACATCCACTTCAGCTGGCTCCTGTCCAACATTCCCAGAGATTGTCTGGCCCCCATTTTGGCACTTCCTGCCCTGTTGGAGACCCTTTTGTTATGCCAAAGCATAATGGAATGACTCGGATGCCTTGGAGTGGGTGCCCACCACTGGGGTGTGAGAAGGGGATGAGGAAGGACATAATGGAAGTCTCTCTATGCCATGGAGGGATGGAATTTTGGGTGAGATGAATCCTAACAGTGCCCAATCTGCACCTCCTCCCTCCATAGCCATTTTCCCTGGGGAGGGGCTGGACTTCCAGCCCTCCAGGTCCAACCTCAAACCCTTCCAAGGTGCCATCCCTACATGCAACAAACCTGCCAGAAGGTCCTGGGCCTTCTCTGGTCTCCTGGTCATCTGCAGCAGGGAGAAATCATCGATTAACACCTCCAAGGATGGTGGCAACAAGGAAAACATGACTCAGAATCTCGTTTCTGGTCTCAGAAACAACCAAGAACACCCCTGTACCTGCACGGCCAAGGCTTCCCTGGTCCATCACCACCATTCTCTCAGCACCACTCAGGACCTTCACCCAGAGAAGAGAAAAATGAGAAGAGCTGAGGGAAGACCATGAAGCTTAAAAGCTGTGAGCTCAAAGCACGGGGGAGATCAAGGGCTGGGCAGGGTCTTCTCCTTCCCCCACCCCCTTATTGCTGAGCTCCAAAATCCAGCACCAAGCGGGAAATGGGAACACTGGGGGGAGCCAGGAAGCGATCCTGGGAGCACTGGCACCATTATGAATCTATCCAGTGGACTCACAGGACTCCTGAGCCGTTCCTGCTCTTGCACTCCCAATGCTCCCTTTGGCTGAAATTCGGCATTCTGGGAATTCTTCTCCCCTGACACATGTGCCAGGATCTGCTGGAGCTGGAGTTCATCTTGTGGTGGGACTCCAGGAGCCTGGGAAATCGAATGGAGTTACTGATGGTTACGGGAGCGCTGAGAGGAATGTCAGAGCCAGTGCAGAGTCCACCATGACCATGGCCAGGGTACAGCTCCTCTCAGCCCAGCTCCCGCAATCCCACCACATTGTCCCTGCCAGGGCCCAGAACCCACTGACTTGGACCAGTTGCCACTGTTTTTGACTTAAAACAGGCTTTGCTTTTGATTTTCCTTTCCTCTCACAGAAGCATCACCTGTGTTAACAACATTAATGAATCCAGCCCAGACCCAGAGGCTCCATCAGAGCCAGTGAACAGCCCCATGGTGCTTTGCCAATAAGGACAAATCACTCAGACCCCCAAACTGGATGTTTTCCCCAACAAAAACCTGATTTCAAGCTGGCAAGGAGTTCTCAGCACCCACCGTGTGTCTGCTGAGAGTTCCGGGGGCCGGGTCCTGCCCACTGTCACCTCCATCTCCCGTCAATGACTCTGGGAAGGCAACGCCACAGGCCGGATGTGAGCGAGGGGCTGCTCTTGCACTCATTATTTCCCTGCCCTGATCCCATTGGGATCACCTGGCTCACTGTGCAGAACCACCCAGGAGCTGTCACAGTCGGACACAGGATCCCCTGTCACCGGCTCTGGGGTTGAACCCATGTCCGCACATTCCAAGTTCTGGCAGCCAGATGCCATCGGATCAGTCCCGGGGCTGCCGTCAGCTCTGTCCCCCGCCCCGGGGCCGCTTTCGCCCCCCGGGATGGGTGGGGGCTCTGGGCGAAGCTCTTCTCCTCCTCCTCCCTCACTGGGGGATCCCTCCATCACTGGGGTCTGCACCTGAGAGGGGGTCAGAGGCATTTTTAGTCCCAAAACTCAACAGTCTGATAACAAATGGGGCATGTGGCTCGAGTTAGGAGGTTCAGAGCCCTGGAACACCAATTTTGGGAACTTCATGGATTAGAAACCCCTGATTTGGCAGCTTTGGGGCTGTAACAGTGATTTCAGGAGCTTTAGGGCTCAGAAAAAACTGTTTATGGGTCTTTGGGGCTCAGAAACAGTGATTCTGGGGGCTTTGGGGCTCAGAAAAAAAACATTTAGGGAGCTCTGAGTCTCAGAAACGCCAACTAAGCAAGCTTTGAGATAAAAAAAAACAATTTAGGAATATTTTAAACTCAGCCATTTTGGGAGATTTTAGGCTCAGAGACACCCATTTTAGAACATTTTGGGGTTTGAAACACTGATTTATGGAGATTTGGGGCTGAGAAACACTCATTTCAGGAAGATTTGAACTCAGAAATATCAGACTAAGGAGTTTTTGGACCTCCCCCCAAAAATTTATAGGGAGGGTTTTGCTCACAAACCCCAAGTTAGGGAGCTTTGGGCCCAAGAACCATGAGTATTGGGAGCTTTTAGAAGAGTCAGAATCAGTGATTTAGGAATCTTTTGGAGTCTGAAATACTGATTTTGGCAGCATCTGGGCTGAGAAATACTAATTCATGGAGCTTTGGGGCTCCAAAACACCCACTTGAGGAGCTTTGGGGCCGAGGAACAGTGATCTAAGGAGCTTCTGTATTTAGAAATACCCAATTAGGGATCTTTAGGCTCAGAAAAAAATTACATTGAGAACTTTTGGGCTCAAACCCAGCAATTTTTGGTTCTTAGGGGCTCAGAAACCCCAAATTAGGAGCATTTGGGCTCAGAATCAGTGATTTAGGGAGCTTTGAGGCTCAGAAAAATCCATTTAGGGAGCTTGTGGGTCCTGAAACTGCAATTCGGGGTACATTTGGAGTTCTAAAGCAGCGATTTACGAATTCAGGGAGCAGCGATTTAGGGAGCATTTGGGCTCAGAAACATTAACTTCGGGTGCAGAACTAGCAAAGAGGAGGGAAAGGTGGGAGCGAGGGGCTGGCACTTACCCGGGACAAGGCTGGGGACAAGCGGCTCCGCGGTGGGAATGGGAGCACCGGCAGCTCCTCCCGGTTTTATCTCTGCCTGCTCTCGTGCCCACCCACCCACACTCCACCCTCGTTTCTCGGTTTTACACCAGTTTCTCGGAAACCCTCGGAAAACCGAAAGCAGAAATTCTCCAAACAGGAAGCGGCTCCTCGGGGCGGAAGAGGTCCCCGCGCGGGGGAAGGGCTGGGGGTCCTGAGAACTGGGGGTGACTAATGTGGGGTCTTGGGGCTGCCGGGGTTTGCAGGGGCAGGGTCCTGGGTGCTGGCAGGGGCCAGGTGTGGGATGGCGGGGGTGCTGCACCCGGGGGGCGGCCGGGTCCTGCGGGTAGTGGGTGCTGAGTGCTGAGGGTGCTGGTGGAGCTGGGAACTGGGAGTGCTGGGTGTCCAGGTGCTGGGGGAGCTGGTGTTGCTGGGAGTATTGGGGGTGTCCAAGTGCAGGGTGCCCAGGTGAGGGGTGCTGGGGTGCCCAGGTGAGGGTGCTCAGGTGAGGGGTGCCGGGGGTGCTCAGAGTGCCCAAGTGTAGAGTGCTGGGAATGCTGGGGTACTTGGTGTGCTGGGGGTGCTGGGTGGGTGCAGCCCCCACGCTCAGGTGGAGATGCTGTCATTGATGTCCAGTGGGTTCAGGTAGTTGTATCTCAGCTCAGCCGGGTGTGTGGTTCCTCTCCTTGATCCGGTCCCAGATCTTCTCCAGCCACCAGGAACCTTTGGGACAGGGATGGAGAACCCTTAGCTTCAACCCCCTCTGGCTGTTGGGTTGGCAATATTGGGTGCTACAGCTGTTTGTGGGGCCAAAGCAGCTGGAACTTAAAAATTCCATTTCAGGCTGCAGCAGAAATGTGGTACCATTGTGGCACAAAGGAAGTTCTGAGTCAGAGCGCGCAGGCACTGCGTGGGCCTGCACTGGTCTCTGGATTTCTTTCAGGGTTAGGGTGAGCTGACTCCCGCTTCTTTGCCCAGGAGCCATAACTTAACCTCAGCAGTTTGGCTGACCACACCTGCTCCATTCACTCCAGAGTTTTAACTCTTTGCCATCCAGGTCACACACTCAGCTTCCCGGCATCCCCCTGCATTAATATATTGTGTGTTGTGCTTCCATATCTGTTATAAATTTTATGAATTGTTGATGAGACCCTACTGGAATCTGAATGTCTGGGCCATTATTATGTCTGCATTGATAGGGTACCACTTGCTGATTTCAATCTCACCTGATTTATGGCCAAAATTCTCTTGCAAATCTGAACTGGATTGAATGGGGTCTTTTTTTGTGTGTGATTTCCTGCTTCACCCTGAGGTCCAGTAGATTCAAGGGGAGTTGAAGGAGATAAAGAGTCGTTTTCCCCTATGTTTCTATTTCATGCAAGTCTGCTATACTTTTCCTGGAACTCTGGTATCTTGGCCACCACAGATGGCAGTTTGAGTACCAGTTTACTGACCCTGACCATTAGTTTTGATTTGGGGTCATAATGTTCCTTCCTTGTCCTCAGCTGACCATGCAAATGTTATGTCTTGCTCTTCATCAGAGTAACAGACCGGTTTTTATTGACTTCCCACTCCTTCCCCGGGTACAAAAGGTCTGAATTAGGAGACCATGTTTCTGCAGATGCTGCAGAATTTACATCCTGCAATTCTTCCTGTAAGAAAATATATAAGAAAGGGAAGGAAAGAACAAGAGTAGATAGTGGAGAGAAAAGATAACACCAACTGTGGATCCAGCAATGAATCTGATCGCTGCAATTTCAGTGTCCATGGCTGAGGTGACAGTTGGGCTCTTGATCTGTTGGGGGCTGGGCCCCACGAAAAAAAATGTTCTTTGGGTTATACATGTGCAGGTTTATGTGGGAACACCCTGATACCTCCCCTAGGGGGAAGTTTTACCCTGTCTGATGCAACACTGTGAAAATGAACGGGGGGTGCTTTGGGGGTCTTTGATGCTTTATGGCCCCTTCTAATCACAGAATCTGCTGAATCAGGATCACTGAGTCCAAATCCTGGCCCTGCACAGGACACTCCAACAATCCCACCACGTGCCTGAGAGTTTTGTCCAAACCCTCCCTGATCTCTGGCAGCCTTGGGGCTCTGCCCACTGCCCTGGGGAGCCTGGGCAGTGCCCACCCACCTTCTGGGGGAAGAACCTTTTCCTGAGCTCCAACCTCCCCCTGCCCTGACACAACTCCAGCCATTCCCTGGCTCCTGGCCCTGGTCCCCCAGAGCAGAGCTCAGTCCCTGCCCCTCCTCTGCCCCTGCCCAGGGAGTTGTCCCTGCAATGAGGTCTCCCCTCAGGCTCCTCTTCTCCACCTGAACACACCAACTGCCCTCAGCTGCTCCTCACACCTTCCCCTCAAGGCCCTTCTCCATCTTCGTTCCTCCTTTGGACACTCTCCAATGGCTCAATATCTTCCTTACCTTGCAGTGCCCAAACCGCCCCACTATTGCAGGTGAGGCCCCAGGTCAGAGCAGAGCGGGACAATCCCTTCCCTGGCCTGGCCAGCGAGGCTGGGCCTGATGCCCCCCAAGCCCCTTTCAGCCCAGCCTCGGATACAGCTTCCCCCCCATCGCGGCAGAGTGTGATGCCAGGTCACAGCCAGGCTCAGCCCCGTGGGACACCCAGGCTCAGGAAGGCGAGGGCAGTTCAGTTCCTGCGCTGTCCCTGCTCCAACAGCACGGCCTCTGGAGCCTGGATCCTCACTAATCCCAGGGGCCGTGGGGCGAAGGACCCGGGCACAGCTCCTTCCAGGGGGCTCAGCAGTCCGGCTGCAGCCGGGGAAGGGCAGAGCAAGGCACAGCAGAGAGGAGCTGATACACACCTTCATTTTATTTGGGTTTCACATCACTTACCTGACACCCTTTTTCACCCCCTCAGCCCCATGGCCAAGACAGAAGCCAGAGCTTCCCACAGCAGCTGCAGACAAGCTCCTGTCGGGACACACGGTGCCAGTGCCTGGAAGCTGATGGCACATGGCAACTGCAGGACAGGCTCAGCCAAGGTGGGGGAACCAGCGCCACAGAGGGGGCTCAGGATTGTGCCCAGCAGCCCCTGCTCTGGAACTCTGGAGCCCAGGGAAGCTGAGTGGTTCCAATAAATGATTCAGTTCCTGATAAGGATCCAGAATTGTCTCCCTGCCAGGAAAAATGAGGTGGAACTGCAGCAGCTGCCAAAAGAGGAAGCAGTGATAGCCAGAGAAGGGGGGGTGGGGAAGATGAGAGTGATGTTGCCAAATACCTCCAAAATCGTGAGCAATTACAGAACCCTCTAAAACTGTCTTTTTAGTGTTAGAAAGCAAGGCATTATTTTTCTTTGTAGTGCTGAGTGTGTGTGGCCGATAAAAATCCTGCCTCCACCCAGACATTTTTTCCCCTATTTATGCATTTTTAGCAAAGAAATTAGCGTTCATTGGTCCTAAACTACATAATGCTCTTTCATTAGTTACTATTCTACCTTCTGTTGGCCATTAATTTCTCGCTTTTTAGGATAATTAGTTCATATTTTTAAGTCTTTTTAGTATCTTTTTCCCTTGGAAGGGACTTTCCGTCACATATGAGTCTTTGCCAGCCTTCTTCTTATTTGCTGTTTGAGAAACGACTGCTCACCATAA
>WEIV01024848.1:0-56851 GCA_013390005.1 Calyptomena viridis
ATGCTGCTTCCCTGAAGTTCTCGACTTAATTTCTCTTATTCACCTTCCTTATTTTTTACCAATCCACACCCCTTGGAGCCCCTCATCCAGCCCCAAATTGATTGGAACACTCTAAGTCCCACCTGAAGGCGGGGGGGTGGGGGCAGATGGCCAGGGGGGCCAGAGGTAATAAAAGCAGCACCATGTGGCCATTTGATGGGAGTGGCTCTGCTCTCTCCTGGATTCCTGGTTGGTGAATGTTGTGGGTTCAAGTAGCCAGAGTTTTTTTATTAGCTGGGGGCCAATGAGAGAGGCTTCTTTAAGCTGTCCTAGGGGTACTGGGAAGTGGCTAATAATTGCTTATAATCCTTCTCAGAAAAGTTGAAGTTTTTTTCCCTTCTCTCAAAAACGTTAGCTCTGTGTGTGTGTCCTTGGCATTGAGCTGTATGTCAAACCATAACACAAGGGCACAGCTGTCCTCCTCCTACCCACTGCAAAGTCCATAGATGTGAGTGCCTGACCTGTAATATTCATCCAGCTCATGACAGTGAACAGGTATGTCTTATTTTGGAATGAAGTGAACAACACATTATAGTACTAGTCAATATCAGAGCAGCAAAATTCAGACTGATTTTAAACTGGAGTAATAAAAAAATAACGCATAAGGACAAGAAACTACATTTCAATGAGAATAATGAAGTACACAAATATAGGTTGGGGAATTCACAGGTAGATGGAAGTTCTGAGGGAAAAGATCTTGTACTAAAACAATTCTTAAACTCAGTATTAGACAATACCGCATTCTGGGAAGTGCAAATACTATGCTGGGACCAGTAAAGGAGAGAAAAGCTTTAAATACAATTCCAGTAAGGTTTTTAATTTTCTTAGCATGCAGGGTTTCTGTGTCAATCTTGAGATACAAAATGCTCATCAGTTTGGAGAGAGCATGGAGAAAACCAAGGAGAAACGTCCAGAAGGAAAAGTAACTGAGAGGGGTAAAAAACCCCAACAGCTTTTTAACAGAAGGCTGTAAAGGAAGCAGCAACAATTGCTGTGTCTGTAGTGGACATAACAGATAGTACAAGAAGGCAAAAGAGAAAAAACCTTTCTAAGGATGTTGCCACATCATCCTGGAAGATGTAAAACCTACCCCATTAGAATTTTCAAAACGTTGAAAAGACACGTTCCAAGAGTGACTAAGGCAGACACAATCTTGGATTGCAGCTGAACAATTAATTAAGTAAAACTTTATGTTCTCCTTTAGCACTATATTTCCCTTTTTCTTGCCAGTGCTGGTGAGCTTTGTTTTTTCCTTGTTGTGCTTTTCCTGTGGAGAAACAAGATAGAATGTACACAGTCTGGCTTTCAGCTCCTGACAGAAGATTGCAAAGTGTACAGGAAAATAACCTTTCTATTCTGTGGAAACTATGCACACTTGAAATTATACAATTTTTTCCAGAAAAAACCTTCAGAGCCTTCAAATCATCATGTGTCAGAGTAGGTGTTTTAAAGACGATTTCCATTATACTATGTATCTCTCACTTGATTATACTCTGATTCTATTCTCACTTTAACAGGCATTACTTCTGCTGACTTCAATAGCATTATTCCTTCTGTTTTTACACTCACTACACTGAGCATAGACCCAGCCCTAAACCAGTAAAATGAATTTTGGATTACAAGATTTTAATGTTCTGGGTCTTTTTTGCCATTTACTATTATCCTCCAGGTTTCATTTATGCCTATAGATTGTCCCTTTGATGGCAGTGGAAGGAATGTATGTGTAAGACACTACCTTCTTCCATAAGCACAGGAAGACAGATGAACCCCTGTAGAACCCTGCAGCTGGGCCAGATTGATCTGTAACTCAATCCAGCAGTTCTTAAATACAGGTAACATGAAAAGCTCTCCAGCAAGCTGCTGAATACAGCAGTCTGTTTAAAAACAACAGAAGAAGTGACTGAGTAGATTCATCTCATTGTAACAAAATTCTCACTGAGCAAGACAAGCTTCCTCAAAAGGCTGCGTTTTCTACTCAGCTTGTGTGACTGCATCCCCTGGTATGATACACTTCTTAGTTCACAAATGCAGCAGCACAAAACAAGGAATACTGAGAGTCTGGAGCCCTTTTTAGCCCTCAGTCCTCCTCTAGACAAAAGCCCTAATAACATTCAGTATTTTACACATGGGCTGGATCTGAGTAAACACTCATAGAATTATCCCAACAGTAAGTCTAAAGCCCTACAAGTTAAACTAAACTGAAAATACTCAGAAAATACCTTCTTCTAAGTGTTCTAAAATCACATTCAACATCAAAACACTCACGATCTCCAACAATGCCATTTCATTGCTTAAGGGGTTATCTTCCACACAAATTTTGTTTTTCAGACATAAAGCTTCTCCAGCTTCAGAATGTCAGACTGGAACTTGTAAGTTCTGAACAGCAAATTCATGAATCAGGACTTGACTCTGTATTTCTCAGAGAACTTTGAAGAGGTGTACCTGTTCATTATCAAACTATCCTCCCTGAAGGCCCTCCAAGAGTAAACAGTCGTCACATTCAAGAAGATACTCCACCTCTAAAGGCTCTAGAAAAGTCACAGTACTTTGTTATTGTCAAAACACAATGGTCTTTTAAAAAATCAAAACAGTGAAGGGCCTAATTCCCACTCAAGTAAAAGCTAGTTTCATTCTCCTTCCAAAATACTAGCTTATCCTGAAAGATAACTGACAAACTCTATGTTTTTAGGAAGCCAGGAGACATGAAGTTATATGTCATGACCCTTTTTTGTTTGCTATACTCTTCCATGAAGTTTGAACCTAAGGAAATCCACACCACTAGTAATCACCAAAATTATCTTTCCCTGCAAGTATAAACAGATAAGATAGAAGAGTTTTTCAGGTGGAAGAGGGTTTTATTACTTTCACAGCAAAGAAATTCTGCCTACCTAACCACACTTCTAACACCTTTCTCATTACGGTAACTTTTTAAAGGAGAATTTCTGATGTCTGCACATGATATAATCAGGAGATCATAGAATCTTAGATAAGGAGTAAAAAGAAAGCGCCTAAAATAGAGGTAAGCCCATAAACCCCAGCATTTGGAAACCAATCTCAACTTCAGAGCTGGGGTTAACTAAGGACACCTTGAACACTTCTGTGGATCATCAGTCAGGATAAGCACTCCAAAGGAAATGCTTCATCTCTGCTCTCTATGAAAGAGCTCCTGCTGTGCACCATTGCTGGGAAGCCATTTCAAGAGAGAACTGTTCCTCTGATTGTGCAGACTGTCAACAGCTCAGAGGATCTCTAACAAGCCAGTCACAGAAGAAATCCTGCACATTGTCCTGTATCAAATCCATGGTAATTCTCCTGGTCAGAGGTCAAGATCTCTGGCAATTAGAAGAATAAATTAGTTTGTTAATCGCTTCAGAGGAACAAGTACCAAATCAATGGGGAGGTGTTGTGATGTGTGACTAAAGATATTCACATAATCAAACAGCTAGGATGTCTTGTTTTTGAATGACATATTCTACCCAAAATAGCCTGGAGGAAGATAAGTGGTGTTGGCAAATGGTAGCAGAGTAAAGCTGTTTAGGTATGCAGGAATGGTGTGTTGCCTTAAGCAGTATAAGTGAGCCTGTGTGTATTGCAAAACTAGATCTCTGAAACTATTTCAAAGTTAGAGCTGAAAGAAGCTATTCAGAAAATAATGTAAAAAACAGGTCTGGTGGCATCAATCCGAAATTCATAATACCTCACTGCATAGAAAATTGGGAAAAACTGCAAAGAGCTAAAACTGGGAGAGCAAAGCCATGGAGAGAACAACTGACAAAATAAAATTGCCCACCAGCTATGTCTGGGAGCTAGACTTCCCTTTAGTATTACTGTATGCTTAGCTTTAAGTAGGTGGTTACCATTTAATGAGACTAATAAAATCGTGTCCTGAGTGCAGGGATCAGGGTATGTTCAAAATTTTCCAAAGAGCAGACCTGAGTTTGCTTCTATTTTAAAATTAAAGGTCACAATTCATACAGCTTTTTATCTGGTTTTGCTCTGACACAACCTTTAGTAACTCTGATGCCATTCAGAAGAACCCTGACAGGATTGAGGAGGGGGCCTGTGCAGATCTCATGAACCTTTACAAGTCCAAGTGCAAGGTCCTGCACATGGATTGGGAGCAATGATTGAGAGCAGCCCTTGGGAGGAGACCTGGAGATACCAGAGGATGAAAAATTGGACATGACCTGGCAATATGTGCTCACAGCCCAGCAAGCCAACCATATCCTGGGCTGCATGACAGGAAGCACAGTCAGCAGGTCGAGGGAGGTGATTCTTGCCCTCCACACTCATGAGACCCCACCTAGAGCACTGTGCTCAGCTCTGGGGTCACACCTGTTAAAGCAGGTCCAGAGGAGAGGTCAAAGGGCTGAAACACCTCCCCTGTGAAGACAGGCTGAAAGAGTTGGAGTTGCTCAGCCTGGAGAAGAGGAAGTTACAGGGAGACTTTACTGAAGCCTTTCAATACCTAAATAGAGAAGGCTTATAGGAAAGGAAGACATCTTACCAAGATCTGTAGTGACAAGACAACAGGCAACAGTTTTAAACTGAAAGACAGTAGGTTTACATTGGCCATAAAGAAGAAATTTTTACAATAAGAGTGGGGAATCGCTCAACATGTTGCCCAGAGAAGCTGTGGATGCCCCATCCCTGAAAGTGTTTAAGGTCAGGCTGGATGGGGCGTTGAGCAACCTGATCCTGTGAAAGATGCCCTGCCCACTGAAGGGGGCTTTAACTACATAATCTTTAAAGGTTCCTGTCAATCCAAATCATTCCATAACTCCGAACTTTCTGTGTTTCCTTAGCAGGCCTTATTGTATTCAGTTCTGGACAATTATTCTCCTTTGAGATCCAAAACAAAAAGACACAATGACCCTAGCTAGACAGCTTCCATGAAGCAAACTGCGAGGCTATTACACAAGAATTATATATACTCTCTCTTACAAAGAGCTTTTAAGACAACTCAATGTCTTCTTCTAAAGTGCCCCAATCACAAATCCCAAGGTTTCCACCTGTTTTTAGCTTTCCCTCTCTATCAAGACTGTTCTTTCTACCATTTCCAAACTACGCCTCAAAGTTTCCTAAATGAGGAACCTCAATCCAAAAACCAAGACCTTGGATAAAGTTTTATCAAATCAGGACTTCGATAAAATTTTTGCTTATCTGTTTTAGATTTCTCTGGGATTGTCAGCTTGACTCCCTGTAGGAGGCCAAAACAACTCCCCAGAACAATGAACAAATAGGCACAAACTCATGCAAAAATGAAAGGAAGAGACCTTCCAGATTTCTCCTTCCTTGTCAGAATCTTTGTGTCGCTGACATGGACCAGAAACCTGTCATATGCAGGGGCCCAGTAAAAGTACAGAGCAGAAAAATGCTCAGGAAGCATTCCAGTCATATGTAAGGCAAAAGACAAGTAACATTTGCCAGTCAAACTAACAGAGAAGCTCTACCAGTCTCCTGTGGACTCATGTTGCACAGAAGCTCTGATTAGATTATCATAATGATCCAATTCAGGCCACAAAATCTATTATTCTTTCCAGAATCTGAACTAGCACATTATCAGAGATAATTCTGTAAACTGATGTCAACATTAGAGAAACTCAGATTACTATTCAATCAATACTTGGAACATTAAAATAAATTCCTTAGAGTCCTTATGTGTATCTAGTGCATCAGTAACAGATTGTGGTATTTGCAGAACTCAGGGCAAGTATCAAGTCTATTTACTTAAGTCAAACAAGAGTCCTCTCAATTCCTGCTAAGTTTCTCTGGCCTAACTGACAATTAGTTGCACTTAAAAATCTCACTGCTTTTAGAAATGAAACCAAGGAAAAAACTCTAGGATGTATCAACAGGACCAACCTTACTTAACATGCTCCTACACAGGAGTAGATTCTTCAAAGATCCAGAAAGGCTGCTTTGCAAACAAATCAGTAAACTTCACAGCTGGCAGGACACCAGCTTTCCCTGACTCATTCCTGTTATCGGTTAATTTAGTGATGTCATTTAATCATCCTCTGAGGTTTATTCTCAGAGATCTTAAATGTACACATTCATCTACAGGGACTCTTTACCATGGATAAACAGCTTCAATAACCTCTTTTGACTCACTCCATCACATCAGGCTCGGAAGTAAAATGAGGGCAAGGCATTGGATTGTGCTGTCCTTTAGGCCAAAGACCATCAAGAAACGAGTCGGGAAAGAAGAGCCAACTACTGAAAAGCAAACATATACTAGTGGAAAAAGGAGAAACTAGAGCTTCTTCCCCTTCTCATCAGTACACAAGGAAAAGTAAATCTAAGCAACTAATCACAGTTTAACAGGCTACTCTCAGCACACTTCACTGGCACACTCTGGGTGCCTCTCCCAGCCCAGCACAAGCTCCCAGCTCCAGTAGCTCTTCACCTGAAGAAGGACAAAGGCCAACAAGCACAGGGCACCAAGCACTGCTTTAAAACAAGCCATTAACTAACTTCAGGTTACAAAATAGCCCATGTTACTCTGTATACTTCTGGCCAATGGAATTATCCAGGAAATCAAAACAAAATTCCAGAAATTCTCCTGGCTGTCTTGCCCAAAAATGTATAGCCTGATTAATGCACAATGAACCCCTAATTCTGAACTTGCATCTACAGCTCCTCAACCACAGTGAGCACCAGAGTGGAATGCAACTCACAGTTAAACTGCTTCTTCTCAGCTGACATAGTTAACTCTCTCACTCACATACATATTGGAGAAAAAGGCTCTACAAAACAATTACAGTACTTCAAATAGTTTAATACACACCAATTTTCCAAACCAAAGTATCAAAGAGGTGAGTTCTTTTGAGATTTTACCATCAAAAAGAACAAGACCATAAAATGGAGTATAATGGGTTTGTATGGCAAGGGTTTGGTAGTGGGGGAGCTGAAGAGGTGGCTTCTCTGAGAAGCTGCCAGAAGTTTCCCTTTTGTCCAGCAGAGCCAGCTGGCTCCAAGACAGATCTGCCACAGGACAAGGCTGAGCCCATCACTGATGGTGTTTGCTCCTTTGGGATAATGTATTTAAGAAAGGAGGGGGAAAAAATCTGTGCAATTTCAGTCAGAGAGAAGAGACTTCTTTTGCCCCTAAGCACAGCTTCCAAAACTTATGGAAGTATTCTTCAAGGAAGGGAATATTTAAGTTTCCTTTATTTTTTTTTCATTGATAGGCTACAGAATTCAGGTTTTTGAAACAATTTGATGGAAACATAGTTTTAAGGTGACATGTGAGCCAAACCAGGAATATCTCCTTGAAAGTGTATCTCTTCTGAGCAATTGCAATGGGTATGACAGATACAGCCATCAGAAGGCAACAGACACACAGCTGCTGCATTTGAAGTCAGGTACTGTGTCAGAAAATAGTCTGGTAGCTCCTAAAAGAAGTGTCAGAGCATACAGCATAGCACTAGACTCCTGCAATGGAAAGTCTGCCAAAACTACCAAAGTGTAAGTGAAAGGAAGTAAAAGGTTAGGCTGTTTTGGTTTTCTAGCCTTAAATACTCACTAAAAATCTAATTTTTATCTGCACATACACATTTACACATATATTCCTGAGGAAAGCCTCTGGTGAGATACATATTACAAATTTAAAGATTACTGCATGCTGCTAATATGTCTCATAATACATTTTCTAAAGTCATATCAACATCTTTTTAAAAGGCTGTAAAATGGGGTAGACAACTTCAAGCCTAAAGTCAGGAAATAATCCAATCCAGATATGCCATAAAACCGTTAATTAAGAAACCTTAGGAAGGACAGGGAAAGATATTTTTTAATACTGTCATAGTACCTGTGATGTCCCAGTGCCAAATCACAAGTAGCAAAGAAATGTGGTCTTGTAAAGAGCTGACTGGTTGGGGCTAGATCAATCTATTTTATGTCAAAAAGAAAGCAAGTTGCTTTTGAAAAACAAAAGGAAAGGAGGAGTTGTAGCTCTGAGAAGTCTCCAGGGCACATCAAGTAGGAGTTAATTACCTGACTTACTTGGAACAGATAAGGAAAATCCCTATGGCTAAGCATAACGTTAGGAATATGTTTTGGTATTGTATCTCTTTTATTTCTAGAAAACAATTTTGGTTTACTTTTTTAATCATTAAATCCTGTCTAGTGATGAAGTAGATTCTCAACAATCAGATGTCTACTACATGGATCCATTATTCAAGTGCAGACTGACAGAATTAAGACAGGGTTTACTATTAACCTCTCAGTTGCAAAAGCCTACTCAGGTTGCTGGGCTGGAGAGGGATATGTTTCTCAGCATACAGTAGTCTCTGCTACTTTGACAAACAATGTCAAATCAGGAAATCACCATCATTGCTGTCTCTTATTAAAAACAAACCAACAAACCAAACTAACCAACCAAGCAACCAACCAATCAAAAAACCCTATTTTATCAAGATCCCTGAGCTAAACTATTATAATCAAGTGAAATGCTTTATGAAGGTAAAACATGGAATAGATTTCAAAGCCTTAAGAAATTGTTTCTCCTCTGTAAGGGTTCTTTACATGCTCTGCAGTCCATTTCCCAGAAAAAAAGTAGTAAGCAAGGTCTTACCAGTTTATGAAGTGTGCAGCCAATACTTATAGGCTGGGCAGTGGCATTAGGGAGTGCACTGTGTTCAGGAGTCCACCTGCCATTGACATCTGCAGCAAGCTACAAATGTCTTCTATGTAGTTCATTTTATGAAAATTGTAAGTTAAACTTATTAATGTAAATCTGAATTTTTCATGTCTGATCTTCTAGTAGACCTTGTTTTATTGTAATTCCTGTTGCAACAAAAGCTGCACCAGTGTGTCCTTCCCCTCTAGCTATTTCTAAGCAGAGCTAAGTAGTAAAGAATTTCTAAATCTCACATTTCCTTGCTCAGATCCCATCTCAGTTGTACAGAAAACCTGTCAGTAAGGCTCACAGCACCAGATCAAACATTTTCTAGCTACATGATATAGAAGATTGTCCAACAGAAGCTCATTCTGCTGGTCTTAATCCATTACAGAAGTATGGACAAGTTGAGGTTGTACCAGCAGGCTTTTGGTGAGATCAGGTGTAATTTTGTCTTCCACAGCAGCCTTGGAAAAGCTGACAGAAAAGTGAGCATGTGCCAAAACCCAAATTAGATCCAGCTAATCTTGCAGCATGGTCCAGTAGTGCATAGATGAGTACAAATGATTTTGAAGCCATAGCTTTTGTCTTCTCCAGAGAACAGATAGGCCTGTCTATTCCCACAGATCTGTACTGCCCTCAAAATTTAATTGAGTTTAAAAAGCTTCAACAGCAACAGTACAAGGCAAGAGGAAGTCTGGACCACAGCATGGCACAGAATAGCAAAAGTGACTTTGTTTACCATGTTTCAGCAAGTCTGTTCTGAGTAACAGAATCTCAAAAATGCAAATCAAAAGAGAAAAGGTAGAAATAATATCCACCTTACTATTTCAGAGGCTTTAAAATGACTGTGATGTTGGTCAGTTTTCAAAGTTCCTGGGGGTCTAAAAAGCATCAGTGTTCAGACAAAAACCAACTGCTTCTGGTGAGGGTAATGCCTGTGAAAAAGCTGGAAAGTCTGATTTTCCAGTGAGGCCAAAAAACTGTGCTCACTCTGCACATGTAAACTTTGTAAGAATGATGAGTTTTGCAACTGAAAAATTGTATTGTTTCTTGGTAGTACGTAACAAAAAATACTGGTGCAAGATAGGTATGGCTCATGCAGTGTAATAACAGGCCTCTTCTGGAGGACAGGCCCAACAGAAATCTGCTACCAGGGCAACAATGAAATTTGGCTTGGAGCACTTCTGTTCACACCTCCAAGATGTTCTGAGAGTGCACGAAATACAGAGGAGTTTTAAAAAAATCACTGGGGCTAAAACCAGCCTTCAACAAAGCTCTCTGTAGTCTGAGGCAGATCAAAATGTTCAAACATTTCTACCTCGTCAATGATGCATTGAATTATATGTTGGTTGGCTGCATCCATTTTTGAGGGGAAATAAAATATTTAAAACAAAAACATAATAAACTATTTAATAACTCAGTCATCAGCAGAAGTCACACAGACCCTATACAACAGTCATATTTAGATCAATGTGTTGTAATAGAAATGTCCTTAACTTGACATGATTTGTTGTCAATAGCTTTTCATACACTATTTTCACAAGCAGGAGACTGAGGAGCATTTTTAGCTCTTCACTCTAATTTAAGGGTTTGGGATATCTGAAACAACATTTTGCATTATTTGACATTTGAGCTTTTAACTAAAACTAAAACTGATCCTCAGTCCTATACAAAAACCTGCATCTCACTAACATAAGCAGACAGTCAGGCACTTCCTGTTATGAAGTACTTTTGAAATACTATTCCTGATGAAAGTGGTAGCTTTTAAAATTAGTTTCAACTGAGAGTGTATTTTAAGAGGCTAAAACAAAACATCAATTGGCATCTGACAACCAGGGAGACGTGAGAGAAAAACAACACCTGTTAAAGATGCCCCTGACATACAACTGGATCCCTCAGTATTTTCATTCCTGGACAAAAGAACCTATTTTCAGTACATGGATTTTCCCATGTATGTGGTTATCCTACAAGAGAAAGCCATCCCTGTACATACTTCTGTTCTAGAGCACCTCAATTAGAACTTCTTGCAGGGTTTACCACCACATAAAGTCACAGTTCTGGTTTTTGAATGGGGCTCATAGGTACTACTCAACCTGAATTGGTAACTTCTTAAGATGGGTGGACATTTCCTTGTAAATATGGGATAATGTAGATAGACCATCAATTTCTGCCTAACTGCACTTTTTAAAATTCTGCTAATGCTGTGCCATATGTCTAGTACAGTATCCAATAACCTGGAATTAATGAGAAGATATTTGAGGATCTTTCTGGTAGCACCTGCTGCAGTTAAGTTTGAAAACTCCACTGAAGATTTATTATGTTTTCATAAAGTGTGTTTTCATATGGGGGTTTTCAGACTGGAGAAAAGCTTAAAAATTATATACCAGTGTTTTCTTCCATCTGTGTGTGCACAGAATCATAGAACATTAAAAGGTTGGAAGGGACCTTACACATCTTCTGGTTCCAACCCCCCTTGCCATGGACAGGGACACCTCACACTAGACCAGGTTTCTCAAGGCCTTACTCACCCTGGCCTTGAACACTGGCAGGGTTGGAGCATCCCCAGCCTCCCTGAGTAACCTGTTCCAGTGTCTTACCACCTTCACAGTAAAGAATTTCTCCTAATATCTAACCTAAATTTCCCCTCTTTCAATTGTACCCATTGCTCCTTGTTATATCACTAGTTCAGAGACTCCTTTGGGAAAAGTTCTTAAGAACAAAGGAATGTGGTCCAGTCCTGTTTAGAATCTTTATCAAAGATCTGGATGAGGGGATCGAGTGCACCCTCAGTCAGTTTACAGATGACACCAAGTTGGGTGGGAGTGTTTATCTGCTGGAGGGCAGGAAGACTCTGCAGAGGAGACTGGACAGGCTGTATAGATGGTCTGAGGACAATGACATGAGGTTCAATAGAGTGAAGTGCCAGGTCCTGCACTTGGGTCACAACAACCTCCTGCAGTGCTACAGGCTGAGGACAGAGTGACTGGAAAGCAGCTCACTGGAAAAGGACCTGGAGGTGCTGGCTGACAGCAGCTGACCTCGAGCCTGTGCGTGCCCAGGTGGCCAAGAAGGCAAATGGCATCCTGGCCTGTATAAAAAAATAGTGTGGCCAGTAGGAGCAAGGTTATCCCTCTGTACTCAGCACTGTAAGGCCACATCTCAAGTCCTGTGTCCAGTTCTTGGCCCCTCACTACAAGAAAGACATTGAGGTGCTCTAGTGTGTCCAGAGAAGGGCAATGGAGGTGGGGAAGAGTCTAGAGAGTAAGTCATACATGGAGCAGCTGAGGGAGCTGGGGGTGTTTAGTCTGGAGAAGAGGTTGTACCAAGGTGGGGCTCATCCTCTTCTCCCAGGCAACCAGAGACAGGACAAGAGAAAATGGCTTCAAGCTGTGCCAGGGAAGGTTCAGGCTGGACATCAGGAAGAATTTCTTCACTGCAAGTGTTGTCAAGCATTGGAACGGACTGTCTAGAGAGGTGGTGAAGTAATCCATCATCCTTGGAAGTGTTCAAGAAATTCCTGGACATGGCACTTGGTGCTATAGTTTGGTTGCATGGTGGTGATCAGTCAAGTCTGGATTCAATCTTTGAGATCTTCTTCAACCTTAACGATTCTATGGTTACATTTCCAATTACTACCTAGAAGTGTCACTGAACACATGATAAAAACATACACCAGAAATTCAGGACTGCAAGTTTTGAGCAAGTAGGAATTAATTCCAGTGTTCAACTTCCCTAAATAATGCAAGTACTCTAAAAATAATGAGGTCTAATAATAACTTACTCTAGCCCTTTTATTTGCCACTTACTTTTCAAAAGACTGAGATTTCCATTTCCAAGTTCCTTCACAATCATCGTGGACAACTGCCTCTACAAATACTGTAAGTGAATATTAGATTTTTCCAATAAACATACGACCGCAAAGTTGTAACTGTAAGATGGGAGAAAGTTCACTATACACTGACATACTCTCAAAAGCATAAAAACTGGTAATGCAGAGATTATGACTACCTTAATGTGCATGAGATTATAATAGCCAAATAAACAGAGATAGGAGAGGAACATAAGGCAATAACAAGATCATAGCATAAAGAGAAAACACATTTGTGTTGAAATAAATGTTAATTATTTCTCAGTCCAGAATGTGTACATCTATACATGAAGCCCATCCCAAAAGTAGCTTAGTATTGTGTTTCTGCAACACATTCACATCAAATGTCAGTAAGAACATAAAACATCTTTCACATCTCAATAAACTGAATTAAACAGAGGTCTGCTGGAAGACAATCTAAGTCAGTCTGCCCAAGCTGTCTGGGGCAGTGCACACACAGTGATGGAGCACCAAGTTCATCGCTATTATGCTCTGACATTTCCACCACATTTTCTCTTGTTGCTAATGCCTGTACCTGTATGTATGCAGATAACAGACAAACAAGAGTGGCACTCTTCTGTTTTTTAACGCTTTGTAAAAATGGATGTTTCTTCCTTATCTTAAGAGCAAGGCACTGTTGCCTAAGCATAGGGGAGGAAGTATGTCTGCACTTGGATGCCAAGCTGAGCTGCTTCCTGCAAGTACAGAGTCTAGATACAACCAGTGCAATCCTCATATATACTCCTGGAGGAAGTCCCACCAATCCCCAGTAATCCCTGTGTCAGTGGCTACAAAAGGTATCCATTGGAAATCAGGGTCCCAGAGGGAGAAGAGATGACAATGCCCATGCATTCCTGAAAAGAGTAAGGACGGAGAGGGTCTGTTGTTACCCCAGTGTATCATCTGCTTCAGTTTCTAGCTTAGGTGTGGTACTAAATCTGAATTACCTTTCAGAAATACCAGAGACTATGTAACAGAACTAGTAATTGCACAGGAGTGAAGTATCTCACTAGTTTACTCTGTAACTCTCAACACTCTTGACAAAGTCAATTCTTTCTATTTTAGAAGTAGCAAGGGATACACAAAGCCTCCAGGATTTGCCCAAGGTCACAGAGATCAGTGCCCATGTAGTCAAATCAAAGCACTTCACTAGAGGTTATTCGCTGTGTTCATACAATGCTGCATTTGTGATTTCTCTCCAATTTCTATTTGTAACACACTACAGTGACAAAGATCTGACTAAGGACTCATAAATTAGGTGTGGAGAGAATAATTTTTAAAAGTATATTGGGGATTAAAGTTAAACAAAAGGGAAATTTAGAGAACCACCAACAGGAATAAATTTCTTCTGTACACATTTCTCCTGTGCTCATTTTTCCTGTATAAAACTCCTCTTGAAACTGAGGTGCTGATTTTTCCAGGTCTTTTTATTACTGCAAAAATAGCAAGGTAAACTAAGAATTTCCCTGGCCTGAGGGATATTTACATTGATTTAGTTTTTGATCTGACAGATACAGTTTATCACCTGCCTCCGCAGACAGACATGCTACTGAAAAATACAATGAAACAAGCATCCAGTGGCAGTTTGAAGGACTCAGAGCTATAACATATGACTGGTTAATTCAAAATATATAAACAGAATGAGAACTCAAGACTCCACAGTCAAAGATAAGCACTTTAATCAGCTGGCCAGTGCGTCTTTCAGTGTACTTTGTCCCATGATCCCAAATTCCAGGCAAGTTAGAATTTTAAAGGATAAAGAGAAAAGGCTCTTCTACATCCAAAAAGGGACATGTGAGCTTGAGCCACTCAGGCAGAGGATCTCACACTTTATATAGCTGAAAACTCTAACGAAAAGGTTCTACAGAAAAAAGACCAACTATCCCTCCGCTGTGCTCCTCCAACACTTCATGTGAAGCAACAGCTGTGTATTTTTTTTCAGCAAGAGTTGACAAATGTCTGTTTGACAAATGTGCTGGTACACAGTAGCAGCACCTCCTAGGTGCTGAGACCTGGACACTTTCTCCTGACATGGCACAGGCAGAAGGCTGTTCTTCCAATCTGGAAAAGAGACAAACCTCAGCATACAAAGACAGGCTGTGTAGGCACCTGGCAGACTAAGATTAAAAAGTAAGACATTAAAATCCTGTGTATAACCTGAGTTTTAGGCTGTAGCTGAGCCAAGATTTCCAAGACTATAATTCTTCATTTCCATGACTAAATTCTTGACAGCTGCAGCTTTAATCAGCTGAATCCTGGTTTGCAATTAAGCTCTCATTCCCTACAATAAACATGTCTCTACCACAATTTTACCCATAGTCTGTGCAAAAAAACAAGACTGGAGTGGACTGAAGAGAATCAGAGGTCCAGATTACTACAAAATTATTACTCAAGCCATGGATGAAAAGTAAACATTAAAGCTATGAAAACTTGTCAGATGGTCAATAGCAAAAGAATAGGAAGATGAGTACCCAGAAAACACAGACATATAACGGTGGCTGACAATCTTAATGAATTAGTTTCCACTGCAGAAATTAAATAAAGTTTTCCATTGCCTCATATATCATTGAATCATTTGTCTACCACACTGGCCAAACACTGTGAATACAAAAGAGAGTAAAGCAGATCTTAAAATAAGTTTGGTGAAAATAAAGGCAATCAGTACATTTTCACGTGGCTTTCATAATACATGTGGTATATTTTGCAAGCATTTATCCAAGTAAAAAGAAAGTTTGGTTTTAAAAATGGGAATTCTTATGTCCTAACAATTGATACAAATAACACAGCTATTTAGCAAAGAACAGTAAAAGTAACAGCACCGATCATCTGCTAAGGCAGCCAGATGGAGATTCTGTTTGGCAACTGGAGGAAAGCAGTTTTCCACATAAAACTTACACAAACGTGGAGACAGTGAAAGAAAGAACAATTTGTACTAACAGCTGTCAGGAATTATGATGAGAACTTTTACAATGTAATTGTGGAAAAAAAATGAAAGGCCTATGAGACAGACTTGACAGGAATAATGCCTCAAAATACAGTAAAAGTTAATGAGAGTGTACCTACATTCAAGGAAAAAAGAAAAAAGGAAAGGAAAAAAAAAAAGCCTGGAGAGAAATACTTTTCTTCATATAGCCAGAATCAAGAAATAGAACAGAGTGGTTGGTCATGGCTGAGCAATGAAGTGCTGAGGGGCCATGCTTTGTAGTAAATGAGACCTTTCTGCAACCAGCATGTAACTCTACAGACATCAGACATTCCTAGCCAGAGAAATGTTTGAGACAATTGATTCTATCATGTAGGAGCAAGGCCTGAATTGCACCTGACCTTGGAGAAATGGCTGCAAACAGCAAAGGTAAGTGATCTGACAGTGAAAAAGTCAAAACATCAACAGTCAGAACAAGGACTGAAGTCCAAGGTAAAAAGAAAAAAGAAGCAGAACCACATGAAGGGCACTTAGGTCCAGGATACATAGAGGGAATGGGGGGGAGGAGGCTAAAGAAAGACAGGCATGTCACATGCTGAAAATCACTATCTTGTGAAAAATACAACCATTTATATAAGGAAGAAAGCAATGTATGCAGTTATTGAACACACAGAGATTTCCAATTAAACAGAGCTACACAACGTGACTTCAGCAAGTCCAAGGACCATCAATGTGTAGACACTATGGAAAAGAACTGCCAACAATTCAATCACCACGTTGGCAGCTATGCTGTAGGGTCAATGGCCAATTCTGTTCCAGCAGGATGGAACAGCCAGCTGCAATGTTATCCCTACAACACTGACAAGGCAGTAACAGCAGACCATAATACTTGTGAGCAATAGCTGCCAATAGACAACAGAGCCACGCTGAGGCCAATGGACAAACGCAAGAGGTCAGCAGGAGATTCAGAAAATACAAGAGCAAGTACTGCATAAAGCTTACAGCAGCTGACATGCAGGAGAACCCACCAGTGCTGGGAAGCACAAGCTATGGATTTAATCACAGTAAAACATGAGGAAAACTTAATGTGATGCAGGAGGGAGAACCACAGAGTTTATGCTGCATTGCGTATGAGGTAATGGACTAAAAACCATCAAGTCAGAGCTAGAAACAATCATCCCATACAGCCCAGGAGACTAGTGAGATACAGAATTCATGGGGGTCATTGAAAACTATTATGGAATTAAGACTGTCAATGGCAAAACCAACCAACCAAAAAACTCATGAACATTGAGAACTTTGACTTGAATCCATTTTCTACAGCAGCTCTCTCAGCTCACAGGTTACTCCACCAGTTTCTCTAAGCTGGGCAATCTGGAGATGCTCAAGCATGGACTGTTGCAACAACAGGAAAGTTTGCCATAGGTAGCACAGCTGCTGTGTTGAGTTCAGGCACAAGACCAAAGTAGACACAATCAGAATCAAAATGTGGCGAAACACAGAAGCATTGTGGTGCCACTTCTTCCTGTTTATCCACAGAGGAAGGCAGAAGTGTTAGTAGAGAAAAACAAGAGACTGAACAGCAAAGGCAAGAGGGGAAAATATGGATTCCCTGCTCAAGAACACTGAACCACTGCAGTCATCTCCTTCCAGCAGATAGAAAGTCAGGATTCTGCTTGGTCTCTTCAGAACAATTACAGCTCAAGGAAAAATTACCATCAAGCCAAGAAATCAGCTAAAAGAAGCTCAAACCAGGGAGGCATCCTACTGGAGCGAAGAAGTCAAGAACACAAAGCCATTGCAAACAAACAATCTGGGCTGCTTCCAGCTCTAAAACAGCCACACAAAGATAATAAGCTAAACTGCAGTAGAAAACACATTGTACTACACAGCTTTGGACTTGGGAAAGTGGGGTGGGAAGAGAACAGTGGAGAAGGTAACTGGAGTAAACACAAAAAATGGACCAATAGAGGTGATTAGGGCAAGCAAAGAGCCTTCTGCTTGCATTATGTTGAAGAGGCACAACCCAAGCAGTGTCAGCCAGTAACTAAGTCCTCTACAAAACCAATAATAAGAGGAAGCAACTTATCAGTGTTTACCAGAGTCATCCAAACAGTTTGCTACTAACAAAACATACACCCGAAAATGTACTACAAATTGGCAAACACAAGAACTACATAGGACAATGCATGGGACTTGAACAGTGGTGCACAGGTAGCAGCAGGAAACCTATAGAAGAGCAGCAGAAATTTTGTCTGTTCATGGACTGCAGTATGGAGTGAATAACAGCCCAAATTATCGTATCAGGGTAAAAAGTTCCCTTAGCCTATGGCTGTTTTACTTTCAGGACTCCCAGATCCTCTCAGATTATTTCCCAGTAAGTGAAATGATTTCCACTCATGCAAAATGAGAGCAAACCACAATTCTGATGTGGCAGAGGGCCGTTCCTTGTTGCCCAGGCTGTTAATGACTGCCTGAAGCAGAAGTATTAGAGAGGTAAGCTGGAAGTGATAACGAGGCAAGTTATCAGACAAACATGACCCGATTGCACTGAAATAGCATATTTTGATAGACATGTACATTAATAAATATTAATATAAATTCTTACTATTTGAAATTCTATCTATTCATTTTCTGTCCATTGATTTTTCACACATCTGCAGATTTCATCTGGCAAGTCTCTTCTTGGGATTTCATAACTGTGTACTCACCTTCCAGGCAAGAGGTGGCACATTGCTCAAATGTTGTTAAAAGATTTTATTATTTATTTAAAATTCAACTTCAAGTATGGCATCATACTGACAATGACTTTTTCTTGCCTAGAATGAAATTAGTTGCCATCTCTTCGTATCACCTGGACACCGTGAGTTTAAATACCTGTTCTCCTGCAGCTCTTGTGCCCTGGACCACTTTGTATGCTATGCTATATGCTTGTGCTTCTACACACCATCCAAACTCCCTCAAGGAGCCATTACTTGACCTCTTGCACTCCTGCTGCTGCCAAAGGCCAGTAACATCCACAGAGCTATACTGTGCTCACAGCTACTCTGCCAAAAACATAACAGGGTGTATTTCTGTTGCATCATCCCCCTCTCCATCTCTGTATTTCATCCACTTTTTGCCTCTTGTTGTCCATCAGGAACATCCTGTAGAACCTGTGTCTAACACGCCTGGCCCTTCTTCCATGAGCAAAGCCCACAAGTTCTCCAGGAATATAAAGAAGCACATAAACCATCAATTTTAAAAACTCACCAGGACACATTATTCTTCTCTTGCCTGCAGCTCTTAATTTGCTTCTGTCTTTGCCATTACTTATGATTAAAAGCCCTGAGTCTGTTATTTAACTCGGTGAAGCATGAAGCTTGTATGAGATGGTGTACAAAGCAGGCTGAATCTCACAACTTGAAACACTTCATTATATTAAGAACAAAAAAAAGACTTATGATTAATTTTGATTTCAAGCCACAAAATGAAACAGTTTAAAGCCACTTTAAATATGTTTCTCACAGTAGGAAACAGAATAAACCAACAAAACAAACTAAACACTATAATCAACCCAATTATTACCTTCTATTAGCAAAGTGCTTAAGGAATGAAAAACATCAGCATTTTAACCTGAGCAAAGCATTACAGAGATATTATCCTGGAGAATGGTTTTCCTGCTATATTCAGTTTAATGCTCAAGAAAGGTTTGCCTTTCCTTTAAAGGCATTCAGATGATTGGTCTTATAGGTGTGCCAGTGATGAATTACATCTTAGGAACTAACTTTAGGTTCAGTGGTCTTCACATCTCTCACAGAAGAGCATCAGCAAGAAATACGATGGATGCTGCATAATAGTTTAATAATAAAAAAACCACACACATACACTAATTAAAATTAACTACATCAAAATCTGGCAATAGCACCAGAAGAGTGAAGGGGAGTGGGATCCACGAAAAGGATCTATCAAGCAAATAAATAACCAGACAACCTCACATCATCCTGTTTGGCATTGTACACAGCTCTAGATCACTGTCTGGGAATCAAACCAGCTCTCCCTCCTTCCTGGGCTTTAGAGAAGCATACTGGCCGAAATTTAAATCTTTTTTCTCGTCAGTGAAAGGCACAGCCGAGCAAGGCAAGGGGCCAAGGGGCCTCAGCCCAACACCCATTTCCATCCACGCTGTGCCCATGACAGGCACCAGCTCCTCTCCCTCAGCATTCACCGTGGGGAACAGAGGGGAGCTCCGTCAAATACCAAAGGGACTTGTCCTGTCTGTGTGATTTACTCTCTGTCTTTCCACATCCCTGCCTCTCCCCACAGTGTTCCCAATGGGCAGCAGTGTGAGCCCCACCGGCTCCAGATGCTGTTCACCGCCCGCCGCCGCTTTCCTCCGACTCGGCTTTCCCGCCCGAGGGGAACCCGGAGCTGGGGGACGATACACTACTGAGAAATACAATTTCCATAGTAATTTGAAACACTGCATCGTGTAGAATTTATCCTTTGGTTTTACGATGCACACTCTTGCCACCGTATTTAAAAGCAGCCGCAGTTGGCATAACTCACCCTGTCCCCAGGGTGGGAGGCTGTCCCTCACAGCAAGAGGCCTCAGATGCCCCAGCACTGAGTGGGGTCAGAGCTGGAGAGGGAAAAGCTGCTCCAGAGACAAATCCCTGAGAAGTTTTTCTCCTGGGTGGGTGAACTAGTGGGAGCTTGGGCACACCCAGCCCCAGGAGGGCTGCAGGGAGCTGGGGAGAGCAGGCAGGTATGTTCATGGCTGGGGTGTGAGGGCAGGACTCCTGCCAGTCACTGAGAGGTGTGGAGGCCAAGGAGGAAGAGGAGGAGGAGGTGATCACCTTCTGCAGAGCTGAAATCATCACTGACATTGTGGGAAAACTGGTGAGAGAAGGAAGAAAAATCCCTCTTCCCAGTCATGTCAAGATTCACCCTGCTCCAAGCCCCTTCTACAGCTAAAGGATCTTGTTCCTGCACCCTGGCGTCTTCTCATCAGTTTTCCCATCAGCTTCCCACCACCTTCCTCAGGGCTCCATCAACCACCAAAATAAAACCCACCATTATTCTTGGGGCTGTCCTGTGCAAGGCCAAGAGCTGGGTTTTGATGATCCTTACAGGTCCCTTCCAACCCAGAATATTCTGTTATCATCCCCATTCAAGGAAGCCACGTGTGGCAGTGGAAAGGGCTGTTCCAGTCGCAGCCATGTCAAAGCGTGGCAGCCTAAAACTCTCATCCCAACCAGTGCAGCAACAGTGCTTAGCTCTTATTTCTCCTCTCCATTCTTTGAGACAACCCATCTTCCACGAGCTAGAAGTTGTTCACCCATTAGGTTTTGAAAATGAACTGGCAATATTTATGCTGGTGCCAAGCCTACCATAAATGACAACAGCTCCCTAGAAAATATTCCCTTATGGCTCAGCCAAGTAGGCCATTTTATTTATGTCACACACCTGAATATTGAACACTGTATTTAAACAGGACAACAAATCAATACTCCATAAGGAATCTGTGTGGGGAGTGGAAAGCTGAAAACTCTAGCTTTGCTCCCAAAATACAAATTTGGAGAAGCAGGAGGAAAAGATGTCCATGAGACTAAATAAAACTTGTCTGAACACACTGATCACAATCCCTACCTCTTGAAAATAATTACTATTACCGATCCATTTAATTCTTGCAATGTGTTAAAATTAATAAAGTAGAAGGAGAGAATGATGGTACATATGATTTTTGATCAAATTTGAATTTACCCATCTGATTTAGGAACGAAAAGTTGATTTAAACTACTCCATTTTCAAAATCTAACAGTATCTATTGGAATTTGCAGTAAAATGAGTTATTGATTGTCAAAGATTGGGATTATGAGGTGAGTTTATACACACCCAAGAGATATAGAAGAGTTTTTAAAAAAGACCTATGATGTATCAGATCACATTGCACTTTTCCTTTGGAGTCACAAACAATTTGGTTTAAAATTTTCATAGAGTCATCATAAAAAGGTTTGTGTTGCAAAGGACCTTGAAAACCATCTGGACTTGTTCCAACAGCTCCATGTAGTTCTTAAATTGTGGGTGCCAGAGCTGGACACAGCACTCCAGGCAGGGTCTCACAGGAGTGGAGTGGAGGAGCAGAATCACCTCCCTCGACCTGCTGCCCACACTGCTCTTGATGCAGCCCAGGATACCATTCACTTTCTGGGATGCAAGTGCATGTTTCTGGGTCATGTCAAGCTTCTTATTAAACAATCATCCCATCTAAACCACAACATAGCATTATATTGCATGATGTGTAGTGTAAAAATCCTTCAGACTTCACATTCACCAAGTGACTGTGGCAACTTGTGCACAGGATCACGGAGCTACAAGAACCTTTCAGGAACAGATTTACATAGGACAGGGGAAGCATCAAAAATGCTCACCCCTACTGAACTCGGACTTCTTGCCTCTGAAGAAGCATCACTGATCAATAATAAGCATTCACAACAGGACCAAGAGGATGCTTTTATGGATGTGATTGAATGTAGGCGTTTACTGCCGAAATGTGTTAAGAATATTTTCACTGAGTAGATTTCTGTGTTTTGTACTGAGGCCATATATCAGTAAAGGAGCTCTCAGAATAAACATTTGATGCTGGCAGATTAATTCTCCATGAATAAATTAGCTCAAATTTATGGCCCTGGCATCACATGTGATATTAGGCATCCAAGCAGTGTCGACAGGCTCATCAGAATTGCCTTGACAGTTTAAGTAACATCTTTTGTCAAACTTTGCACCTTTGCTCCTAACCCTCTTTTCCTGAAGTCAGCAAGAAAATCCTACCATGAATGCAAACATTTTGTTTTGTGGGGATATTTCTGTGTCTCTTTTTTTTTAATTTCTATTTGCTTTCATTCATAATTGCTGCTTTTGTCTTGCTTTTACAATACTCTTTTTCTTCCTGGACTTAGTTTCTCCTAGTTACAAAACAGTAACTAGTTCAGTAATGTGTTTTGGAGTTTTTTCCATAATCAATATTTGATTATTTTTTGCCTCAGACTTTATGATGAAAGTCTACAAATGAAGCCTGCAAGAACTCCATCAAATATATCTTTTTTTTTTTCCCCTTTCCCAAAATCATTACAAATACGATGTTCCCACCCTAAACTTCCCAAAAACTCAAACAGACTATTAAGACTCATCCCCTCTGGCATTGAATCTACACAGGGATGTGATCCTAGTCCTACCTAGGAAAAGCTGAACGACACGTAGGGTTCAAGAAAGGAACCTCATACCTTTAAGTCTGTTCCAAACATCCTGGCAGTTTTTAACTAGTAGTTACAATACACAGTAACAGGTATGTTTAAAACCTCTGAGAATAGTGGAAGCATAAAGCCCAGCGTGGAGCTACCCAGACCTTACTCAAAGGAATTCCTGGACAGAATTTTAATAAGTTAAGCATATATATGATTTTATCAGATACAGTTTATTGAATTTCTTATCTGTTCTAGGAGGTCAGTTGTTTACCAAGCACATTATTTAAGTCTTGTGTCACCACTCCATAAAATATTTATATAGACTAATAATTTAGGTACCAATGTGTACTGTTAACAACCACTTCCTGAACATCCATTGCCTTTTCTCTGCCACACTGGCTTGTTTTCTTTTCCCTTAGAAGTGAAGAACAGTAGCTTATTGTTCATGCTGCAGAGAGATTGCTGTCAAGAGATCTCAAAATGCTCAAGCATCAATTTATTGCTCCTGTCTCATTTGATAGTCTGTGCGATTTACAGTAAGTCTATTGTTTTACAGCCATAACTGTAAGTTCCTGTCAAGCTGCAATCTCTTTTTTGTTAATCAATGCAGCTCATGCTGACTCTTCACAGGAGTTAACCACTACCAGAAAGTGGATTATTATCCATCAACAAAGTTTCAGCTCCTGATTACTGACCTAATTATTCCATTCAGCACATGTAATTCACAGGCACAGGATAATGTTGTGGAACTGTTCAATTCTACAAGTTCAAACCCTTTTTGTTGTAATACCCAGGCATGCTGTGGATTTGTCTGTGTGCTAATAATCATTGCACTCTGCTACAGGAACCTTTGCACAATTTTACCCTGATGATCTGCTTACATGAGGAAGGAGATTAATTAATATTTCTTTATAAAAATTTACAATTTGGGGGCATGTAGATAGCCCCTTTTCCCAACTTATCTAAGAAAATTCATGGAATCAGGAATTTCTCTGATTTTTCATTGGTGCGATTATTTTATAGTTGTAGAGGTAAAACCAAGGCAATCATAATTTGGCCAATATGTACTGACTGAAAAAAAAAAGTCATCAATAAAAATGAAGAATCACTCTTTGAGCAGCCCCCTCAAAAGAAACTTTTTCTAAACACGGTCTTAGAGTAAAATATAGAAGTAAAAGTAATTTACATATTCAGTTACAATCCCATGCAATTATCACATAATGTTTATCCAACCCCCAAACTTCGTAATTAAAAAAAATGTACATGTACATTGTCCCTGAATTTGCCCAGAGAAATAACATCGTTTAATAAGACATTTTAAGATACTGTTCTAAGTGTCTTAATTAAATGTTTGCTTCTTTCTCAATATACTTTTCTAAAGGATAACCTTTGTAATACCAAAGAGCTTTATCACTGAGAGATCGATTTCATTAGAAGATCAAATATATGTGACCACTGCATTTTTTTTCAGATATTCTTTGCCATACAGAAATGCTGAAATCCAACCCCAGACCAACACACTTCAGAAAAGCATCTGTACAGAGTAACACTGAACATCTCTTCTATATCATAAACTCCAGAAAATAAAAATGCTTTGTGCTAGATGCCTATCAGAAGCTGCTTTTAACAGTGAGGTGACACGTAAGTAGTGGTATTATCAACTGGTTCCCTGGGTTGCAATAGGGAGGGAGAATGAAAGCTCACATCAGTTAAGGCTTGTATCACATTTCAAAGATTTAAAATGGTATTTGCAGTTTTCTTTATTGCTAAGGATCTTTTATTTGGAAATAGTATCACCAAACGAGATGGATCCTTTGTGGTGACAGTCACTGGCATGAAATAATTTTGCACTTAAGCTATCAGAGGAACCCTGTTCAATTAAATACAGCCCTAGTTGTTAATGTTTATAATTTTTACCACAGCCATACCTATGAGGTCTCACTAACCTCATGATTTCATTGACATTTTATAGAAAAGAATGAGAAACTGTTCCTTCTCACACAATAGAGGTTTCTCATGCACAGCTGTATGTGGGCCAATATCGATATGCATTTTATTATTTGCACTGAAGTGGAGTCCTGAGGCAATAAATACTATTCCTTTACACCTGTCTAAAAACCTCCAATTTTATTCCTCTGCCATTTCGTGGGAGCAGGGATATAGAGGTTAATGATGATGTCTTGTTTTTTTCCTGAAGTGATAATTTAAATTGGATTGGACCAATCAACATTTTCTGGGCTGGTGACTAAATGCCACACTTAACACACCCTCTCTTGCAGTAAAAATGCTTCTTATTTAGAGCTCCCAGCAGTAAGTGCCATGATCCACTCAGGAGCATGGGGCAGTGTGTGGCTGTTGGGAGTCACATGCTGCCCTAGAAGGAAGCAAATGTGGCAGGCAAGGACTTCTCCTCCTCCAGGTCAGTGGGAATAGCTGTCAGAACTGGGATTCAGGCTTAGTATTTCTTGCTTTGCAATCTCATCCTAGAATCAGCTCCGATCCCGCTGCACGTTTTACGGCACGTGCTGTTGGCAGGACTGCAGAAGGTGTCATGACAGTCTGAATTAAAACAAAATGCTGTCATTTTTGATTGGGACACCTCAGCAACTGCCTTCATTTCATTTAACACTTACAGGTCTATTTTCCAACCTCCTTCTTTTGTCTGCTATTCCTATAGAGAGGCTGTTGCCCATGGAATTACATCCAATTAATATTGTCAGCATTAGCAACGTCTTTACATTCTAAAAAATCCCCACAATGCATCGTGAAAGCTGAGAATATAGAATTAACTGCTGTAGTGAACAAGGAGCAAGGAGCAAACCCCTGTTTTACCAGCAAGCCAGTAGCAATTCTACTTGAGATTTTCTTTGTATTATCAGATGGGGAGGTGGATCAGAGAAAGATGGGGACAGTAATGAGACACCCAATCAGGACAGCTTTTCTCTCCTCTATCTATAACTAAGCATGATTTATCCACTGTGCAGTCATCCCCGTGTCTCTCATCCAGCAAAGAGCACCAGGAAAAGCTGCAGAGAGTCTTTCAGACACCCCAGAAAAATAAAAACAATTATAGAAGCAAATACATGAGAAGCTTTTGACATTTCACAGAAATACTTGCAGTGCTACCTGGATCTCCACCACTGTGTACTAATACACTATATACTCAAGCTCTCTCCACCTCTGCCTCTCATCTTCTGCCCCCAGGCTTCACTTCACACCTGCTTCACTGCTTTTCTTTTAGTCCAGTCCCAGCTGAACAAGCAGAACCACTCTAAGATGTCCCAGAAGTTATTATGAAAGTGCTCTGCCCGGCTCTGTACACATAAGACTGTCTCAGTGCTTGTATAAAGTCTAAACTGTGGACTCCTGACCTTTTCCCCACAAATGCATTTCACACAGACCACACACTTTTAGGGCAAGAGCTGCCTCTTTTCTGTGCCTGCAGTGTCTAAGATACCAGGCAGCTCTCCTTGGTTACTTGGTAATAAATGCAACTTTATTACTTGCTAACAAATGAAACCGATCATAATGAAGTTCTTCCCCAGAGACAAAATCTCTGTTAAATCTACTAGGAAAAAAATGAACAAGCTCATTTTAATGTCTTTGTAAATAGAAAGACCTCCTTAATCAGCATGAAGCTTAAATGAGGTACTTGCTTAGCAGGAACACCTACACAGGAACTGATTTTCAGCAAATTGTTTGAGATGGGCCTCTACCCTGGATAATTTTCAGAGTGATTACTCCATCATGCCAGAGGCTGAGGAGTAGGACATTACAGGTACTAAGAGGTACCTGCATCCTCTACATTACAAGCTGTGACATTCAGATCAATTTTCACAGTGTCACATCTCACTTACAGCTGCATTTTGGCTTCAAAGCCAACCCATTTCAGTATTCAGCTGCATGGGAAAATTAACTTCTGTGGCTACAAAGCAGAAAAAATACATGGCTACAGATAAATTGGTATTGTTCCAGTGCATGCACTCTAATCTTAAATACAATCGTTTTATTCTGAAATAAAGTTTTATTTTGAAATTAAGACCTATGTAGCAATGGAAGTACAATTAATCTTTTACAGTTATACTGCTTTTCATTTGTGGAAAATGAAAGTTTTTGCAGCATTGATTATTACCCTGCATTGCTACAGTGATCAGTTAACCACTGATGTAAGTGTGCATTCACTCTGGTTGGTTCCAAAGCAGCTACACTACTCGTTAATTAGGCAGCTTCTGCTTATTTTTGTTCTTCTGTTGAAGACCCTTTATCTCAGAAATAGGCAGGAGATTAAGGCAGTCAGTGCACACACAGCTATCCAGTCACATTGCATCACACTGCACCATCCATAGGGCGTGGGCTACTGTCAAACAGTTCATCTGTTTACATCTCCACTGATAATTTTGCCTTACAAGCACAACTAATAGTTCATTAATCAAGTAAAAGTACAGTTAAAAAAAAAAATCTTTAAACCCAGCAAATGTCCACATCCCTCTGTTAAGCCAATCTAACACTATACCAACAGTAAATGGAAAGGTTCTTTCTCCAGCCTCTTTGCTGCCTGTGCCTACTTGGCCCAGGTGTCATGCTATGGCTCAGTGAATCACAACAGCTCATTCAACCAGCCAGACCCAGCAAAGGAAAGTAAGATTCAGTTTCAGATGGATCAATGAACTGATCTCACTGGACATGAGCACTATGACCATGCAGCCATGAGCACAGAGACAAGGAGACAGTTTTAGACTGCCTTGGACTGCAAAATCTCATGCTGAGAGTGCAGCAAACTGCTCCTCAGGAACTGGAAACTTCATACGTGAGTGGAGAAGAGAAGTGACCAGGAAAGAAGGTACTCGGATGTGCCATGGAGGATACAGATGCCCACTTCATTCAGTCACTATCACTCCTGATTCCTCACACCATTCCCTGTGCTGTGCCAGACACCAAAGCAAAGCTTCAAGCAGATACCTGAAACAAAGATGGTCAGGTTCTTCTGCAATGACTGGGAATCTCTTAAGAATATGAAAATGGTAAGTAATGACTACATCTAAAAATGATAATTGATAAATCATGTCAATGTCTAACACTCCTAATATGGACCTTCAAAAGTGAAGGAATGTAAAGAGAGACAGGGGAACCATTCCCTAGCTTAGAGATACTGATATCTATTTACAACATTTTACTTTCAGCCTTTCACCACATAAGATTTCAATGGGCCTTGGCTACATGCTCACTGTCCACAATGGAAAACTAAGACACAGCAAAAAATCGTTCCAGAAACTGAAATGCTTATTAAGGATGGAAATTATTTTATCAAATGTAGATATTTCTGAGCTGGCCATCCTCAGCTTCCTTGATAACCAAAAGCCCACATGTGAAGCAGGATTCCTCTCTTCCTAATGTAATTATCTAAAATGTCAGAAAAATTATAAGCTAAACATGGCAATTTCTCTCCACTGACCCTGAAGGAAGCCCAGGATATGGAACACAAATGGAGGCATTCACATTGTAGATGACTTATTCATGGTCTTGCTTATGTCACCTCTTTGGTGACTAAGTTTCCCTGTTGAATAACTGGCATGAAGTAATTTATGCTCCTTAGAAAAGCAAGATCTATCTCCGTGGATGAGCAATATCACAGAAGTTAGATGCTCTTAAGAAATTATCTTTTCTGTTTTACTAAATGGGCTAAAATTAATTGTATCTAGTTAAAAGAAATTAATTTATTGAAATCTAAACTTAATTCCTCACAGGGATGACTTAAATAGTTTTCATAAATTGATAGTTGATGAACTTTTGCCCACTGCACATTTAAAAGTTGTTTCCTACATGTAATCACCATACTGTAAGAACTGAATAACTCCTGTTAAAAAGGAATAAAGTTCAAAACCACATCTGAATTACTTAAATCAGAAAGGGAAGCCGGATAGCCTTTAGTCACTTCTGATGTGAAAATAAAATCCAGGTTTATATTTCCCCCCTAAACTCTGCAGCTTTTAATGAAAAAGGGTACCCGCTTTGAAGAGTCTAGTTCATAAAAAATACAGAAATAAGCTATCACTCATTCTACTGGGGACAGGCTTTTATTAGACAAAGACAGTGTCATACCCCCAGGAGACCTCTTCCAGAGAGCCCCAGGAATCCTTCCTTAATTTATATTTGAGATGACAGGCTGGTATTTCTGCACCACACTGAGCAGAACCACCTGCTTCAACCACTTTGGGATCAGTCGTTGTCTCTCTGTGCTGCTCCATCTTCCAGCGCTCTCAGCTCAACAAGAGTAACTGCATTTGACATATCTAAGCTCTTCCAAGGAATATCTGAAAAGCCAGTTGATTAAAATGACTATGACTTCAGTACAAAGCATTATTTAATCAGCCCCCCAAAAAGGAAAAAAGTATGTGGAGCAAAAGAGAAGATTAGTAAAAAATTCCTGTGTCTTACATTTATTCTTGTTTAGTATTTTTTTCCTAAGTTCCCCTCAATTTAGATAACTCATTCCAGCTTGAAACAACAGACTGTCCTGTTTCCAACACACCCTTTCTACACCTTTATTATGAATTTGCTATTCATTGTTCACTCAAATCTATCCCAGCCTCTCCAAGGTCAAGAGGACCTTGACACTAATTTCCAAAACCCACACAATTACAGTTCAATTATGAAACAGGTCTGGCCACACAGAACATTACTACAAAACAGTGAGTAAGGTTTATATCAACCCTGTAGCAACTCTGCAGTAATTCCTTTTCGCAAACAAGCTCTGCGTTTTCTCCTTCACTGCCAGTCCTCAGCATTGCTGTCACAGCTATGGGATACCAGGACTGGGCCCAAGAAATTAGTCCTTCTGAGCTTTAGTGCTGATTATTTTGTTCTAGGTGTGCCCTTTATACCAACCTCATCCACAAATTACCCCATATCAATTTATAATTTCAGTAAAGTTATGAAACAATAGTAGTGACATTTCCCAGTTAGGAGAGACACCTTCAAAGCTAGTGCTGGTTTGCTGGAATTTATTATGCTGGAACAGTCAGATCCTCATCCATTCCTGCTTTTTCTGGATAAGGCTGCAAGCATCTTTAGAGGACCTCGATTACAGCACTGAATAAAGCTAATACCTAAACTATAAACAAAAGCCCTTGAGCCCAAAGAAATAAAAACTGAATCTCGGATAGTCCTAAAAAAACACAATGAGAGAACACCACTTAACCTTTAGTTTTGACTACACCTGGGAAATTCCACCACCTCTGGGCCATTACAGCTGTGCCAATTAGACCCACTCTCAGCAGGGTGGTACAGGATTGAGGATTAAAACACTACTGTCAGCTGATAGTTCATCATTTGTAGATGAACAAGTGGGACACAGATCTCCCAGTGGAGGATAGGCCCTTAAGGCTGCCTTATGCCTTATCAGGAAGGAAAGGGAAGAAAAAAACTAAAAGCACTTTGCTTTGACATCTACCTTCAGTGATACAGCACTTTACTCCCCAGCAGGAGACTCAACCTTGTAAAAGAGATTGCACTGAAAAAAAATTCAACTGTCACTTGAAAATACTGAAAATTATACATTAATGCTGTGTTAGAGAAATGATGTATTTCTTCATCAGTGTATGTACATCAGACTTAAGTTAATCTCATCAGTCATTTGGCTGAGAAATGAAAAGCTGGTTTTGAAATACTGAAATGTCTTTATCTGGAGATGTTTTTTAATGGACTCAAAAAAATACGTGTACATACACACACAGCAATCAATATTTAAACTCTCAGGAGAAAAGAGAGTAATTCTCAACATTTTCCATTTACAAAAGTAGATCTTAGTACTAACACACCAAATGTAAGTAATTATTACTATTTTTGCTAACAGGCAGAAAAACATTGTAATTTTTTAAACTTGCAAAATTTTTGATAAATTTTAGTTTGGAAAAGAACGTTTTTAAAGAAAAGAAAAAAAGTATTTTCAACAAATTAGGACCAAACATGGGGAATATTTAATTAACCACTGTATTAATGAAACACCCTTTAAAAAAAACTAATTCACATCCAGATGACTACTTTCAAACTAGGAGATTTCTTGTTACAGCCAAATTTGCTCAGCTCTCATCTTCCTTCAGATCGATGATTTCCCATTTCCTTGTGAATTCTTTTTCTGACACCATAGTCATTTTGGAGACTAATTTTCACTACCAGTTAGATTGTAAATCTTAAGTCCTGGGGGTTTTTTTGGCCAGTTACTGTAGTTTCATTCTACTCTGAGCACCATGGGAGTCCTGTTCTGTAACTTAGGCCTCAGAGGCACTAAATTCATATGTAGTCATTCATAATTAAATGTAATTATTATATCATGTCCCACATCTCCCAATATCTTTGCTTTAGCTGTTCAGTCAGGCTCATCAGCTAAGAGAATTTTACTGAGCTCAAAACAAGAGTTCTCCCAGCAGATTCCAACACAGTAACCAGCTCCTAAGACTCTACAGCCCTGGCACTTTATGCTGTATGGTGGAGCATATTTTTCACCATGATGCTGGAGAATGTGCCAATCCCTCAAAAACAAGCAGCAGAAATGAGTAAGGACTTGTGGTTGAAGAACAGAACAAATCCCACAATCAAAACACAAAAGGGGCAAGTGGGGAACTAGATGGATTCAAGACCTTTACCCATAACACCCAGCCTTGCTGTTTTTTTAAGAAAAGCAGTATTTGGTTCTTGGGATAAGTCAGGCAAGGATAGATTAATTCTCCATCCCTAAGGAATCTTTTCCCAATTTTCACCCTTAAACATCATTGAGTGGCTCTCCTTGTTCCCACTCCTCTCTCTTGGAAAAGCCTTCAAAGAGAAACTGCCAACATGTAAATTTACCAACTTCACATCCTTTCCATCAAAACTAGCTCTGAATGTAAAAATCTTGGTGATAATTTATACAGTTGAGTAACACTGAAATATCTGCTTTATCCTCCACCCTCAATGTTTCCTTCTTTTCCTTGTTACTCTTTGAAAATTAATTTGTTTTTAAACACTGAATATGTGAACTTGTACTTCAGCCTGGCATCTCCTTTCTCTCTCAGATGTGCCAGCAGAAATAAGATTATGGCAACCACAGTTGGGATGGGATATATGAAGACCTCACTTGGGTCTGTGTTCCACTGTGCAAGATGCTCTACAAACCCATAAGCAACTGCCAACATAAACAAATACTTTCTGTGACCCTTTGGGGATATTTAGCACTAGTCAAGCAATGGAATATCACAGCATATGCCTATTTTATCTCTTCACAGACACAGATTATGGAAATATGGCAGAAAATAAAGGTTTTGAGCTGTCAGTGTCATGAAGGGCTCACATGACATGGTGGTAGTCCATGTGTTCAGATGGTTTCTTTGAAGTAAATTAACCAATTGTTAAGTTGGTTTTGTTTTTCCAAGTACACGCAGTAAACAAAATCAGTTACCTTGTTTTCCCCAAATCTCACATTCCACAGAGCTCTGACATTGTTTTCAGGTGAAACTGAAGCTGTACTGAAAGAGAATTTACATCCCAGCATGGCAGCCAAATCAGTGCAGCAGAGTGATAAGACCTAGCACCAGTGAATAAGCTTCTGCAGTGATCTTATAAACCTGTCCTGTGGGCAAACTCTGCTCTACTTTCAGAAGTCTACTGTAACAGCACTGAATTTGGAAACAAACCACCAGATTTGTGCCCCTATTTGCATGATAATCCCTTCAAAATGCTTTTTGGTGTCACAGCTATTTCACATCTTGCAGACATTAGTGTCAACTCCGACTTCAAAGCGAAAGTTCAAGGCCTTTGCTTATATGTGCACTGGACTCTAACATGTAGTAAGTGGCACTAGTTCTTTGCCCATAGTTAACTTCTTCAGCAACACACTTGGAAGTACAATGCCAAAAAACGCAGTGGTTGCAGATCTCTGTCAAATCACACTAAATTCTTTCATAGTGAAATAAAATAAATCACAAGTGTTTTTCACTGAACAGGACAATGTTTAAAGCTCAAAAATTCAAATGAAATCACATTTCTTATTAGCCTTCTGATTACTGGCAAAAAAGCAGGAATCTTTTTTTACATAATATACTGCAAAAGGCCCAAACACTTTGCTTTTTCTTCTTTGGAGAACTTTCTTTCTCTGGGGCTGAGTAAGTGGGCAATAACCATGGGAACAATGACAGGGTGCTGTGCTTCCCTTTCTCTGAGCTTTTCCTTGCATTAGGAAGCCTGGGTTGGCTATTTTGAGTGCCCTGGCTCCCCACTCACAGCAGCAGCTCCAGAATCTTAGGTGAGGATGATGCTGTGTCTTAATAACCTCAGAGGGCAGCATTCTTCTGTTTTCCAAGTCCCAAGGGTCTCATTAGAGGATCTGCTAAATCAGGCTTGTATAGTCTGTCATTAACTGCAGAATTTAATTACGCTGATTTGCATTTAGGAAAGACTGAAGCTTGCTGAGTTGTTGCTGTTATCATGCTGTGTTTATCTTTTCCTCTGTTTTCAAAGGGTTTTTTTATAGTGCATAAAGGTCAGGGGGACAAACATTTTCAGTACAAAGCCACCCCTGAAGACATAGTCACACTGGGGACTTAGAGAAATGCTTACCAGCAAGGGAAGAGACTCAACAGCAATACTGGATTATACCCACCTCACACATCCTAACAGCCAACATTAGTGCAGAATAATCAAAAGAAATTATGAGAAGGGCAAGATGATACACTGAGACTCTGAAATGCACCCATGGGACATGCATTTGCAAACTGCTCACTTAAAACATATGAGATCCCCATACCCGTAATGTCATTGAGAAAAAGCCTGCTGACTTCAACAGGAGCTCTGCTAAGCCTGACACTTTTGGTAATCGCATCTGTGTCACTGAACTGCTGATCAAGCTTTTTGCTCTCTTTTAACTACATCACCCTGGATGAAGAATTGATAAAAAACATGCCAGATTGTTCTCTCACTGTTGGAGTTTCAGTGATCTTGCCTGCAGTATTAATATGGTTTGCATTCTGAGTATTGGCAAAAAAGAAATTATTTCCTTCAGAGTTCTTATGATGTCACTGAAGAACAGGAACTCTCCTGCTATAGCTGAATGGGTTGTTTCCAGGGTCTCTACAACAATGAGTTCCTACTTCAGTTCTCTGCACAACATGGGTCTGAGAAGCCCTGTGAAAAGCCTTTTTTATTCTCATTCTAAACACAGCTAAACATAATCACTCTGTGCCAAAAGAAAAAGACTGCAGCTGGTAAGGAAATTAAATTTACTCCAGATCATCCAGTAACGCGTTACAACATAAATGATGGAGAGATAACAATCAAGAACATGCATAAAAAACGTATCAGAGAGCACTTTAAACGTTTAAGGCTTTAGATAAAGAGCAACAACCCACCTAGTAACCTTTTTTTTTATATTTTTTTTTTTACTCATGGATGGATTACTAATTGAACAATGTATTAACACTGGAAATAAGAAGTTTACTCTGTCATATTCATATGTCACACAGCTCTTTTGAATCCCAGTAAATGCTAGACCTTTTGCCCATTTTTTTAGAGAGAATATTGTAATTCCAAAGACCAAGACTTTCAAGACAGCTCATAAATTTTTCACCAGTGCAACCCACCCCTGAGTGGGCCTTATCTCCCAAAAGTGATCCTTTACCAAGAATCTTTAAAATGTCTTCTCAAACACCGGAAAAATGAAGGTTTCTTACAGAAATCACTCCTGCAAGTATTGCTTTTACATTATTAGAGTTTAAAACGTTGTATAACATAAAAAAATACCTATAACACAAAAAGTACTGTGCTTCATATTTTTTAACATTTGAATATGATTTCATTAGAATTTATCTACTGAACTTGCACTTAAAAGCTCAATCAAAAATCCAGAAAATCTAATTACTTCACTATCTTTGCACCCAAATAGCTAAATTCATGCTCAAAAACATTTCAATGTTTCCTATTAGCTAGATACAAGGTCTAATGGAGAAACTGACAGAAATTCTACGATATGAACGATTTGTGGAAACTTTTTCACCCTCTCTAAAATTGCTTTCAAGCACCTGAAATGCATCGCTAAGCACTATGTAGAAATGATCCTGTTTAGACTATTAAATTTCAATTTACATCAGAGAAAAATGCATTTGTGAAGCATTTATATACACAAAGAAGCATAACATTAACTATACTATGGAGATGTTATCACTTACAGCCACTGAGTGCCTCAACTACAAATTAGAGGATAATTAATTTAAAATAGTCCTGTACTAAAACACAGAATAGAGTAGTTAAAGGAAGAAGTTACAATGGTTGCCATGGTAGAATTTTCTCTACAGAAAGGATGCCAACATTACATCAATTTACCTAACAATGAAAGATTGGAACGGGTTGTAGACTAGGGTTGACCTTACACAAAATAGGTTCTTGAGTAAGGTTTAGAGGCACAGCTCGACACTAATCCCCAGTGTCTCAGCCCCATCCTGACGTCCTGTTTTACCTCCATCTCTACTGCCTGGATTCCTGCCTTTGACACATCTAAGTCTGTAGCTTCTTCTTTACAGGGTTAGAAGCAACCAAGAGTGATTTGGTACATGCTTTAGGATAAGCACTTGAACAAAAGCAGTTGTAAGAGACCCACAATCCCTGGAGTCGGAAAACAGGGAGGATTGTACCAGTGTGGCTCTGAACACTCAATGCATCACAGTTGTGTAAGACCTGGCCTGCACTCACTCACATGAGCATCTCTGCACGTGACACTCTCCAGTGAGCTCTCAATACAAAATGCAGATGCAAGTTGCTCTTGCACTTGAATATTTACAGGTTCAAAGCCTTGACTTCCACCTAGGCCTCACATGAGGGAAATTATGTCTGCTCAGGGCCAAGCTGTTTCAATTCCATATTTAACTTTTCAGCAAGTGTATTTTTTCTTATGGAGTAGACTTTTATACACACACATATATATATAAAAAATTTATCCTTTATACATCTATGTAGAAACACACACACAGCAAGTTGGTAATTACTTTTTTACATGGAGAGAATTTTATTCCTTCCAAGCACTTAGGAAAGTAAACGTTTTTGTGATCTGTCTTTCTCCTCCACCCTGTTTACTGAAGTATTAACATAAATTTCCTTAACTTTAGCTTTTTTGAGGTTTTTCAGTCTATTCAAATATATCTGTAACATCAGTCCACACACTTGGAAAAAATAACATATATAACAGTAGCAAATAATTGATATGCACTAAACAAAGTTCTTCCTTCTTCAGGTATACTTCATGTTTCCTAAAGCCCCACTGACAGATCACTCGTATCTTAGTTAACTGTGCTCTTTGCAGATGCTTTACAGTATGCTTCAGGAATGCTAGGGCAACAAAACAGATTTTTTCTATGCTATTTCAATGACACTGAAGAGAAACACACATTCATATCAGAAATTTTCAACTGTCCAGGTAAATTCTTACAGTTCCTAAGTCATTTTTTATGTTTAAAACATTATATTAAACTTAAAAAATGTTAATTTTAAAACTAACAAGAGCATTAGTGGCAGAGGATTGCTCTACAGTGGCAAAACCCTGTGATTTTCATAGCAATCATAAGGTATTGCATGATTTTACACAGCCTTCCCCAATGACTTATTTTGTATCAATAATTTGTTTTGTATTACCCAGGAAATATCAACCTGTGACTGCAATAAAGTACATCAGCAGCTTTGCATTACTTCATTATAGCATTGCTATTAATGTTTTTTCACTTTCTAATGATGAGGGGAGACTTCCCGTAGTAAAAACTGCATAAATCACAGAGTGGTTTGATTTGGAAGGCATTTAAAAGGCCACCTAGTTCCAATGTCCCTGTCATGGGCAGGGACACCTTCCACTAGACCAGGTTTCTCCAAGCCCCATCCAACTTGGTCTTGAACATTTCTAGGGATGGGGCACCCACAGCTTCTCTGGGCAACCCATTCCAGTGCCTCACCACGCTCAGAGTAAACAATTTCTCCCTAATAGCTAATCCAAACCTTCCTTTTTCCAGTTTAAATCCATTACCTCTTGTCCCATTGCTACATTCCCTTAGCAAAAGTCCCTCTCCAGCTCTCCCATAGCCCCTTTAGGTACTGGAAAAGTCTCCAAGGTCTCCCTGGAGCATTCTCTTCCTCAAGATGAACAACTCCAATTCTCTTAGCCTGTTTTCACAGGAGTGATGCTCCAGCTCTCTAATCATCTTTGCGGCTTCCTCTGGACTCACTCCAAAAGTGACACACCTTTATTGTATGGGGGACCCTAGAGCTCAACACAGTACTCCAGGCTGGGGGGTCTCACAAAACTCAGATTTCTGGAAAGCACACCACTGTTTTCCCAGGAAGCTAAACAATAGTTTAAAAATAGCCTTAATAAATGACAAGCAACTTCCACTAAATAAAAAGTCTACAGCCCAATGCTTCTGCTGCCTGTAATAAAGGTGTTATCTGTAAGCCAGTTCCTGCAAACAAGTCCATACAGAGCCAGGACTCAAATTTGCAGAATGATTGTATCATCCAGACTGATATTAATTCTGAAGAAAAATCGGGTGCTGTGAATTATTAAGGAAGACTGTCATTGAAGTTTTCATTGAACATCCGTATCCTGAAGCCATATAAATGTCACAAAAAGCCACAGCACTTTGGCTTTGATTCAGCACAATTCTTAACCATTCAACCAAACTACCTCTGTATTTAAATCTCAGCATGTGCACAGTGTTTCCTACTAAATCAGGCCTCAGATTCCAGCTTCCCTTTTTGAATCTGTGATTATCATGTTTCTAAGCAGAACCTAGGGTCATAAATTCCACAGACAAAGTACTTATACACTTTGACAGAACTTGCTATGTCTGCACAGAGGGAAAACTATTACAAATTAAACTAGGAATTCATAGTCCACTTGCTGTTCCACACCAATTCCCCACGTGAATGGTTGGTGCCCTTTTTCATTATAAACACTTTCAAAGTGTATTATTAAAGAGCAAATAAAGGTGGGGTTTTTGATAAAGACTAACGACCTGTTTACATAGAGATTCTTGGAAAGCTACATGTAAATTTACTTTGTAGATGGACAAGTTATCCCACATTAAATATCTACAAGGATAGCCCCATACAGAATTAAAATGCCTTTAATTTAATTTAGCTTAATCCACTTCACAAGTTAAATAAATAAAATGAAATGAAGTCTACTTTCACACTGAAAGAGAGTTCTGTGTGGCTTAAATAGTCAACTGACAACTTCTCAGTTAATTCAAAGAATCATAAAATGGTTTGGGTTGGAAGGGATCTTAAAGATCATCCAGTTCCAACCTCCTGCCATGGGCAGGGACACCTTCCACTAGATCAGGTTGCTCCAGTGGCCTTGAACACTTCCAGGGATGGGGCATCCACAACTTCTCAGATGAACTTTGCTGAACATCTTCAAACAGATAAGCTCTTGAACAGTGTCTACACAGAAATGACAAGAGGCAGGTGGTCCTGCTCTCCCTCATTTGCCACACACTGACAGAAGGAAGGAAGAGGACACCAGTGCTGAGTTTTCAGCCTGGCTCCTGCGTGGCTGATTGTGGTCATACTTTAAGAAGGTCCCATTCTCCTGTTACCTTTGGAGCAAACCTCTGTACAGCTCTTTGCACACAGGAGTCTATTACAACCACTGGTTAGTGTCAAATGAACCCCCGTGTGCTGACTGGCAAGAAGAGGGTTGAGGTCTGTCAGGCACTGACCCAGCCCTGTGCTGAGCACACCCTCACCTTTCCAGCACTGGCAGAGCTCAGCACCGCGGACAGCTCCCGCTCCCCCCGACAGGGGTTTCAGCCTCGCCAAAGGCCCGTCCGAAGAAATGCCTTTGAATCCAAATCCAGGGGATAAGGTAACACAGCTCGTTCGGGAAGTGCAGTGTTCAGGCTGGGCTTTTCCAGGCCACTTGGAGGATTATTCTATTTCCAGAGTACCGGGTATTCAAATCTCATCACGGCTTTTGGAAAAGGTCCGACTAAGCAGCAACTGTTATCCTTTAAAAAGGATGCTCATCCTTCAAAGCCCATCACTCAAAGCTCACTTAAGTAATGAGTTGATTCCAAGATTGCAAATGTCCAGGCCTGAAGAGAAGAGCAACTGAACTATGGACCTGGTTTTCTTTTTCACTTCTATAACTAAAGACTGATGAGGAATTTTGGCAGGATTCAGCTGTGGATGTGGAAACACCTTCCTGGTGTGCCCTGCTGTGAGTTAAATACACTCAGAATTAGGTGGTTTTACTCTAATTTCTAAGGGCATTGTTTGTGCCTGCATGAGCAATACAAATACAACTTCTCCATAAAAACAGTCACCAAACCTGCTTTTGTACAGGAACAGAGGGCTGACATCTTGCTGTAAGTGCTGAGCTGGACTTAAAATGGACAAGAGCAGTAAAATAGCACACAAAATCAGTACTTTCTTACAGCATCTGTCATCCAAAGACCTCCAAATGCTTTTAAAGTTACTCCTCAGCAAGATATAAAATACTCCCTTGTGAAAGACAAACGTTAAGTTTCCCACTTTACAAATGGGTAAACACAGATACAATGACGTCCATTAGAGTTTGCAGAATTAGAGAAGGGTTTTTTTTCACACCAAAGTAGCTGCAAATCCCTGTAAATAGCTGTAAATATGTTACAGAGGAACAATAAGTGTTATTCTTCAAAACAGGATCATACTGCACCAGTAGCAATCTGCATACTGAACTGAGAGACCAAACCTCAGTGCTGGTCGAGAATACCCTAGTCTCCAAAATACGCAAAACAGATACTCCCTCCACACTTGTTTGACAGGTGAGCAGTCAGCTTTGAGATACATGAAAAGAAAAGGAGAAACGATATAGTATTGTGAGCCCAGACATAGAGGGAAAACTCAGATACAGAAAGATATGCTAAGATGAAAAAAGAGAAATATAATAGAAAATTCTATATTGCCTTCTAATATCTTTGCTGTCTCACAAAATGGAGGCCCAACTTCGAATTTGTTCAGATTTGCAAGACTATAACAGTAACACCTGTAACAGCTGTTTTGGCACCAGTATTAATACTTCATCTTTAGATAGGTTTGAAAGATCAATACATTCTGAGTTTCCACTAGAGATAATTAAAAAAAAAATAAAAAAAAAAAAAACATACCCTTAAATGAAGTGATTCTTTGACATAACCTGCCCAATGGCTGCCTGAAGTTTAATTGCTTGAACTTTTAGCAATGAATAATAGCCACCTATACAACAATCTGATTAGAGAGCACAGATTCCATTTGTTATAATTAAAAATCTTGTTCAACGTCTTTCCCTTCATTGCTCATTCGGTTGAAAAATGCAGAGTCATTGATAGGATCACTCCACCCCACATACAGCCCCGTGAGTCTTTCCTGTGCACTGCTGGGGCAGCCCAAGAGTAAAGAAAACAAAAATCTCTCTTGCAACAAAACTATCTTTTAGTCTATTTGTGTCAATTCACTAATAGCCATGAATTCTTTTCATTACAGGAAGACTGCAGACAACACGGCTAGAAAGACAAGGTCCTTATGCCCTGCAGCTTTAAGATGAAGTATTGATTCTGATTAACAAAAAAAAAAAAAAGCCACCATCACCTCATTCTCAATAGCAGTTGACACCTGAACTCCACAACAGCTTTTGTGCACAGAAATATGCACCTACGTCACTAACAACTTAATCCAATGCTTTGGATTCAACATTTATCAATTGCATTTCGCAAAAATATATAACCAAGTTCTCCTTGTCACATTGTGAGTGAAAAAAAAAACAGAAATAGGAACACCACAGCATAACATCCAAATTCTCTCCTGGTGAATTGGTGAATTTCAAAAGAGTTTTCGCCTCTCACAGCAAAATAAACCCATGACCTACATATACACTGTAATACTGTAAAGGTACAGAGAGATAAACCATGAGGAGGGCATGACTTTCATCACACAATGCACTTGTGATCACTGGAAAGGCCTGAAGGAAGGAAAAGGGTGGAAGCCAGATCTTCCATGCTGAGGAGAAAAACCACCAGGTTAGGACTACAGTTAAAATCTTTGTTACTGATGCTTTCACCGAGTTATGTTAGACAATGATCCAGAAGCATACAGTCCATGTAAGAAGTAACAATACTGTAAGGACTGAAACAGTATTTAAATGAATAATCCTTCGCAAATTAGCTCCAAAGAACTGACTGAATGTTGTGCTTCACCACTTTTTATTTTTACTTCCTCCTGAAAGAGCTCACATGACTTACAGCGTAAACTTTGAGGGGTCTGCTTTATGAAAGAAACAGTAACCTACAGGCCAACTTTTGTGCATAACTCTTTTTTGGGTCAGTTGACACCATTCCTGTAGCTGTTGGCTACCTTGGGACACTGGAATGTCTCACCACAAATACACCCCACACCCCAACCAGTCAGGCAAATCTGCTGTGGAATAAGGATTACCCTAAGTGATAGCATTTATCTAGGCACTATTTGTCTAAAGCCAACACACGCATCTCAGCAGATTTAGCAAGGCAAACAAGGACAGAATAAACTGTATTTAGAACAAATGAACAGAGCTGGGACTGTGACCAAGGACAAGTTTAAATGCAGTTGGGGTGTGACAGCAGCTCTGGTAGATCTACCCAAGCAGGTCTGGCATGACAGTCGTGGGAACATGGTGCTCAGAGCAGCTGCCTGACCCACATTCACTGTCAGAGGCTGACTACTCAAAAACAGGATGAAGAGTGTCTTTATGGGCTGTATTTTCACCTTATGCATCATTTCCTTCTCCAGGCTCATCTTGGAAGAAACAACTGCCTATGATATGCCTGGAGAATCAAAATCTAAATGGATGGTACTGATACCAGAGTGAATACCCCAGGTGGGATTTGGATGCCATATCCAGCTAAGCATGTTAGAAAGTTTTGTCCATTTGGAGATCTTAAAATGGTCTGCTTGAAACCAGCCCATGGTGCAAGCCAAGGACTTCAGGGATGCCTGCAGTACTCTTCAGTGCACTCTCGGAAATGAATGACTTTGAAAGTACATTTTTTAAAGGAATACTCATAGTTGCAAAGGAACTATTACATTCTTATTGTAAAAGCTGTAATGACTCTCTGGGCCTCAACACAAAGCAAAATATGCACACCCATTACAGATCTCGAACAGCAGCTCTCTTTCTGATGAACACGGAGAAACAAGACACTCCTCAGTAAGTCTCCATCCTGTAGACAGTGCTAGGCAAAATCCTGCTCCCTCTATCTCTACAAACAACCTGAAAGGAGTCAAATCACGCTTCAAATACCAGGCTGAACATTAAAGGAGTTGTGCATAGAGACTGTCATCTTGCACAAGCAAAGGATGAATTAAGAACAGACTAATAGCTTCTGTCTAAATATGCTTTTTTCAGTCTGTTCAAATTACAATACATTTTTAATGGTAATGACGGATGTAGATGGATGGGAAAACTATGTGCTAAAAAGCAAAACTGAGGTGAGAAAAGGAAATTAAATCTCCATTTAGCAGAAAAATTATTTTAATATTTGTTTTCCTTCTGAAGCAAGATGAAAACAAGGACTGTTGAAACTTCCCAGTAAACAAAATTTCAGTTCCCATCAATCAAACTGTTTCATTTTATTAAAACTGAAATAATTAATTTTCCCCATATTATTTATATAACATAAAAGCAAACAACTATCAAGGATTACATTTCAAAGTTTTTTCCGGATATCAGATTTTGACAGAGTACTTTAATTCCTTTTTTCTAAACATTACATTAGCAAAACTGTGATGTTCTTATATGAGGTTAATGGTGCAAAGACAGAAAGAAATATTTGATCTGAAAATTTGATACTAGACTCCACTACCTGTCAGAATTTTCTCATCAACTGAAATACAATCCATTTATTCATACCTAGGATATTGCCTGATCCAGTAAAAAATGTTAATTGCTGTGTACTATCTGTGACAAATACTGCTTAGATTCATAATAAAACTCTGGTTCAGCCACAAACAATGACATGAATAGAAGAGATTCTCCTCAGTTTTCTTTGTAATTTAGCATAAACCTGTTAGACAAGTGTAGCCTAACTGTTATTGTACACATTTACATGTTTCTATCATCCTTTACTGAAAGTCACATCTTCAACAGTTCAACAACATTTGTACCATTGAATGTACTGCTAATTATATACAATTACTTAAATTCAGCACACTAAGACATAGTTCATACATTTAGCAAATACAGATGGATAGTACAGGAACTTAAAATGCTGCAGTCAAAACTTAGAAAAAAAGGAATAGAAAAAATTATCACCCCTATTTTACACATGGAGAAGGAGGTAAAGACCACTGAGAACCTCCAGGCACAACACGGTTACCACAGAAGGAGGTGGTAGAGCTGCTCTGCTTAACAAAGACATCCTTTGCATGGCAGCATTAGGAGATTTGTCCAAGGTCACACAGGAAATCAGTATCATACTCCCTCTAAAATCAAATTTGTTGCATGCCAATCCAAGCATGGAAAATTTACATATTTACTTCTCCTCAGAAACCACGAGACACATCAAAGCCTGCATAAAGGAGATAAGCTGAGGATACCACAATGGCCCCTACTCAGCACAAGTTCCTGTGAGTATTATGCTTAGTGACATTTAAGCATGGGGCTTCCTTTAAATATCATTTTTTTACAAATGATCCAACTAAATCATTTACAAATGATCAGCTAGATCAAACACAATGCCCACTGGCCAAACATCACTTCCTCAAACCCATGCAAAGGCCCTACACTTCAACAAATCACAGTTGCCTTGCACATCCTGGAGCCTCCAGTAGCCAGGAAACTTTTAAAGCCATTTGAGCTCATGAAGCTCTGGCAGGCAAACAAAGTGGGAACAGTGGAATGTTACCACACTCTGCAATCACAACGGACATCAAGGGCAATACAGACTAGGAGAAGAAAACTGTGTAGACTATGGGGCTCAAGTGACACATTTGTATAACAGATTTACTGTTCAGATTAACATGCTGAATTTTGATCAGACACTTTGCATTTCATTACCATAGGCTAGTCCTTACTCTCATTTATAGTCAAATCTCTAGACTTACTTTTCTCCCCATGGCAGGACACATTTGCATTAACAACTTCTTATGTTGCTCCTTATCACAGCAATGGGGCACAGGCTTTTCAGTCAGATAGTATGACACACACCTCCACTCCAGCACAGCATACACAGAACTGCATCAATATTCTTTTGTTCCTCACTCCAGTCTGTCCTCATTATAGCTAATTGTTTAGTGCCTTTCTTCTCATCATTAAGTTTTTTTCTCCACAGAATCATCAATTTCATGTTTGCCTGTCCTCACACCTTCAGCACACACTCCTATTGCTTTCACAGAAAGTGTGTAACAAACAGTATCATTGTTTAGGATTTTCACTAACATCAATTTGTTCTGCCTCACACTCTCCTGTCCTCTCATGGATGCACACACTCTGTTTTACTGATGCTGCATAATCTCAAATGGACTTTCTTGCTGATGGTGCTTTGTCTCACATCATATCACAAAGCATCTCCCTACATCTCTTCCCCCTTGCTGATATTACTCTCATGACTTACAGCATTTACAACCATTCTTTCCAAAACTAATGCCCTATTTACTCATAGAAATGATGCAGCTTGGTTAGTCTCCCTTTAAAAGCACTCCACCTAAAAAGAGAAAAGTAGTGAAGCTGAAATGGGAGTCAATTAATAAAGAACTAAAGAATAGGAATATAATTAATGTTAGTCTGTACAGATTTCTGGAAAACAGGTCTTGTCAAACCAACCTGATCTCATTTCTTGATGAAAGTACAGATCTGATTGATAAAGGTAATGGCATAGGCATAATAGACTCACACATTTGGAAATGCACTTGGCTTCATTATTTGAACACTTTCCATCACTGCAACTTGACAACCCCCAGCCACGCTGCTGTCATCTTTTCCAGTCACATCTTTCACTGGCCTGGGTGCCATCACATGGCTGGGGAGGTCAGGAGATGTGACCTTCCCACATTCCCCCATCATAGGTGACCTACCATAACATGCAGGTCCTTGCATCCTGAGTAGGTGTAAAATTAGCATAACAAGCTCCAGTGCAATACCTTATGGAAGAAGATGGTATTCATTAACAGAATTGAAATATGCTGGTTTTATCCACTCACATTCATTCTCAGAGTTCATCCATCACACTATCACACGCACCAAGATGTGTGTTCAGGTAGTCTGGCTCAGATGATTTGCATGTGCCTGAGCAGACAAGGGATATCAAACTATGAAGTTCTCATCACAACACTAATTTTTTCTTGACTGGTACTGACAAGTTAGGGTTTTGGCAGCTCTTTTATATTTTTTATGAGCCAACAGTTGAGAATGGGTGGTTCTTTGCTTCCAAATCTTGCCTACTTAGGCATTCCTAAGTATTAGCAAGGTTGCAGCTCATTATCTCATTTTGTTTGAGATGTATCTGAAAACATACACAATTGTTCAGCTGCTGTAGCTCCCTGTTGGCATAACAGAAGAAGGAATTGTGCTCACATAATCTGCTAGTATCTTGTGGCCTTTTAGTGTCCTGAGAAAGTGGGGTCTTGTGCTGGAGATGCCTGTACTGTGACTTTCATTAAAGCCCAGGACTTCTGCGCTTGACAGCACAGCACATTGCTCAGTTTTATTGCTGGGAACAATGTTCTTTATTATCAGTACATGACATTCTTCTCACATTTATTTCACTGTTTTTTTCAGTGTTTATAGAAACACATTTGCATCTGTATTTCATTCATACCAATGTTAATATTTCTGCTACAAGTCTCTACATGTTTAGTTACAGGAGAGGAAAACTGGATTACTATGAAATAATCTCCAAAAGGAGAAAGCACAGGATAAGGAATCTAGCAGAGTAGAAGTGCCAATTTGACACATTTACAAGGCACAAAAGAAATACTGAATTCACTTTTCAAGTAGTAAATGTATTTACTGGGCTCAGCTTGTGTGATCCAATGGACTCTCCTAGTCTCAAGTACAACTTCTCCAGCACACACCAACAACAAAGGCACCATGCTGTGGTTATTTTAGATAGCTGAGAACTAGATTTTGTATCCTCCAATCCAACACTTCTATATGTTGCAAGTTCTTGATGTGCCTGTGCATGAATTCACCAACTGCAGCATTCTTTGACATATGGACTCTACCCATAAGCGGAGACTGAGTGTTTGTGTCCTCACTACAAATTTAACTCTCTTTATTTCACTCCAGGAACCAGGACTTGAGCATCTGCGTTTCACACATGGCAATTCACCTCCAAGCTGCTTTCCAAGCAATGCTGCAAGCTCCCCGCATAAGGCACAGTCCACAAGAACAGCCCACTCCAGAGCCTTCCCCACAGAGACAGAGCACACTTAAGACATCTCTTCTCCCTCCAGCTCTGCTCCAGCCTTGTTTCAGAAGGCCTTGCAGTCTCAACCCCTCCGTGCAAAACACGCTTGTGACCATGTAACAGAACAAAAGCATCCTTCAGGGCCAAATCCTGCCCATGAGATGAAAAAAAACCCATGCAAATTATTTCAATTCCAGTAACAATTAAGCCATTTGGGGACAAGGGAAGTGCCTGCCAAGTGATGTGCAACGTGGACTCATCAGTCACCTCCAGAGAGTGCCTGAGCAGTGTGGTCACAAGCTGTTTCACAGCAATTACTCGTGCAGCTGGGGCTCTGTTCCTCCTACAGCACCCAAAGATTAGCGAGCAGGCAATGGATGTTAGCAAACATCAATAACTATCAATTTAGGATAGATTCAAACTGTGACTGAAGATTGAAAGCTTCCCCTTACCCAAATGCAATGGTCTTTCCATTGCTCTGCCTTTCTGTAGTTGCATCTGTTCATAACATGCCCTCTTTACTACTGCAGGAAGCAGAGAGCCCAGGACAGCACGATGGCCATTTGTCACCATTCTGCAGATCAGACCACTTTGTCTCAATGTTTTCTGGGATGCCACTGTTAATATGCAATGTTTCACAAGGATGTAACTCCTTAAAAACTTAAGAGGTTAAATCAGAAACTAACAAAAAACCTCAATGCAACCTTCCTCCCCCCACCAAAAAACCAAACCCCAAACCCTGACATGGAAATTAAAATACTAAGGAACTCTCTAGAAACCATAGATTGAAATATGATAGAACTGTGTAAATGGGGAAACTAGATGAAATTCAGAGAGAATCAAGGCAGCCTCTCACTGAATACACTGGAAAGCTAAATTTTTCGTGCCACTGAATTCAGCTAAAATGATCATATTCCTCCTCATCTACTTAATCTCTCCCTACAAGTGTGTGCTTCTCTCCTCATTTTAACCCATCAAAAGACCCAAATGGTTAATATGATGCTAAATGCTACGTTTTCACACTTTAGCAAGTTGCTTCTAGGCATTCAGTAGGATCATTTTCCTTTTTTACTTTGGTAAATAATAGACCCCTTATTTCTACAATGTGACTTCATCTCATTTTGCTTCCTTTATTAAATAGATGAATAGACCACCTCTGACTTCCTGTAATTTCTGGCTTTTCTTACAAGACTTTGGAGCATCAAGATCTTTTTCTTTTCCTGTACTGAATTAAAATTCTTTTGATTTCCATTTTTTTTTTTAATTGTAGATACAGTTATGAGAGACTCCGACTGACATTGCAAAGAAACCTATAAGGACATTATATTTTATGAAACATGCCTCCAATTCATACTTACAGCCAGCTTCAAATCTTAAACACTCCAAATCACAGCCAGGTGAGGTTTAAGGACAAATACATGCATAATTCATGAAAGCACAGCCATTATAGGTTGCTCTACAGAATAAACAGTCCTTGGTAGACACTGCATTTGAAGGATGCACCATACTCATGCTGGCAATCTAGAGCCAAATTTGTATTTATGGCGTACTCTCAATCCATTCAATTCCGTTTCCATTTGAACGTACTGGTGAAATACAGTGCAATATTCTGTTTCAGTTACCAGCACAAGATACACAACTTGAAGCAGAGCTCCCAATAGCTGGAGAGCACAGAAGAGCTGATGACTGCAGAGTCCACTAGGGATCTTGTTATGCCAATCTAATTAACCTGGAAAATGCTCAGCTAGCACCACGCTCTGGGCTCACACACAGATGGAAAATGGGCTGTTCAACTATTGTGTGTGCAAGGCAGGTTTCTCATAACTCCCAAGTCAGCAGAAACATTTAAGCATATGCTTACCATTAATGTTAAACAGGTGCTTAAGTACACTGCTGAACAGGGAACATAACAAGGAGCACGTCTCTGGAGTATGTGATTTTTGCTTTAATTGCTATTGCATAGGATTTATTTGCTATCCTTAGATACTGCCAACAGCCTCCCTTCCCTATCAAGACTGCAGTTCTGTTAAAATCTGAGCAGAAAAATAGTGAAAGATGTTCTCTTTATAAAAACGCAGGGTGCATCTGTAAAACCCAAGATACTGAAGGCGAAAAAAAAAAAAAAGAGGTAAGTAAATCTTACTCTTAAAATCTCTGGAATCTCTCATAGATTTTGATTCTTACAACAATGTCCAAATCCAACCAAATACAACCTTCCTTAACAAAGTTTTTAACACATTTCAAATTTAGATGTACATAATTAATGCAAATGAAATAAAATGCAGAGAGAATAACATAAAATCAACAGAGAATATAACATAAACTTCTGTTCCCTGTGAAAAACTCTCAAACAGTGAGATCAGAAAAGGTTCAGTCACACTGATAGAACTACAATAATATCTGAATTACTGCTCTACCCACAGTACTTCACATATCCTTCATGTAGACCACAGATCCAGCTTTTAACAAGTCAATAAACTCAGAGCTCATGAATAGTCATACTCCTGCATTACAATCGCTGGCTGTACAAACCAGATCTTCACAAGAGGTACTTTCAGCCCCCTCACAGCCAGATGAGAAGGCATTATTACAAGCATATTTTTCATAGCCTCATAATTAGGTACAAAAAAAGAGCAACCAAGCTTATTTCTAGGTTACTTTGCTTATATCATATGCTACAGAAGAACTACTCAGTATTTACAGAAAATATGCCAAGCTATCATTTCAAATTTTCTACATGTTTTTAATAACTTCGGTCCAAATGGTAAACAAATAAAAATGTTTCATTTTCATCATGCTTTCCAGTTTATCATCATCAGTGAAAACAAACCCAAACAAAAGTGCAGGCATGCAGCATGCTCTGGGAAACAGCTGATGGAGGAGCTGATGGGTTCTCCATGGGGGACAACTTATAAAAGGAGATGAAGTAAAAAATCCACAGCACTTGTTTTAACCACCTCATTCTGCTTTTCTTCTGCTTGTTTTCTTACCATGACCTTCAGGTTTTTTTTTTTCCTCATCAACTGCAGTATATTTCACTGTTTGCTATCTTTTAAAAACTACTGAAAAGCCCTAGTGACACAGAACACAGTGGGGTTATGTACTGAGAGTCAGGTCTGAAGGCACCTGAGCCTCGGACAAAATTCTTACTCATTTCAGCAGGAGTAGTAAACCTGTTAAGTTTGGCAAAAGTTTTGCTTGAGTAAGTGCTGAATAATGACTACAGAATGAGGCTATGCAATATGTGACTGGAATTGATGCCAAGTCTGTTTCTACACACACCTGAGTTGACAAAATCTTCTGGCCAGTATTCCCTTGAAAGGGATTTTCCACAGCATGGACCACTCTGCCTATCATCCAGTGCTTGATCCAGGCACAAAACATCTACCCCTGCAGCTCATCCCACTCTCTGGAATGGTTGGTTCTCATACTTGCCTTGATTAAGCATTTGGGTGCATTTCAGGATAACCTCTAAAGTCATTATTCCATAGTAATCAGGGATAAGATGGTGGAAATACTTCGTAAGTTGGTAATAAAGTCAATAAACACTGAGTCACAACATGGAAGAGGCCCTACCACAAATGAAATCCTGAACTGGTTACTGGACGGGCACAGAGTTTGCAATTCCTTTATTCTGCCTTGTAAGTGTGCAGCTTGGGAAGCCTATTTACACCTGAGGGTTGGACTCAGATTCAGTTACAGATGTTATAATTCCCCAACCCCAGCCAAGATACCACAGGCAATTGCACTGCTTCTGTTCCCACTCCTCTCTCCTACAGCAATGAAGAGGATATTGCTGGACATACTGAACCCACAGGGAAAATTTCATGCTTGGAGACAACCTGCCAGACACACACTTCTGCACTGGGAAGTGCACAGCATAAGCATTACAACACAGGTGCTCCAGGAAATCCAGGGACCTCACCAATATCTCCACAGATGTACAAAGCCAGTTTTTGCAAAAGCAGTATTTTGACATAATCTTGATAATCCACTTGAAGGGCAATCAGGACATTACAAATGCAAACTTTGCTTGTTACAATGCAAGCTCTGCTTGCTATAGTGTCCTTAGAAGGACAGAAAATTCACTCAATCTACAGGTGGGTCACCATTACCAGTGTATTGTAAGCATAGTTGCTCTAATGGTATAGATTTTTTTTTTATATTCTCAACTGCAGTCTTTTCAAAAAGACTGAATACTACGGGAACTTGTTAAATGCAATGCTCCACTGGGAAGGAACGCCAAGCTTACTAAGTGACAGCATTATGCATTAGTGGATTACATGAGATTTAGAGTACATAAAACAATTTAATAAATGGGCTTTGCTTGTTAATCTCACGTGAGTCACTGTGTAGAACAATACTGTACAGACAGCACACACGCAAGCACAGACCTAGAGGAATAAATCCACATATTACACTTGCGATGACATTAAACCATTTGAATTAAATAATTTTAAGGCCAAGGGTGCATTACAATGTTCTAGGGAAGCTCTGTATACATACAAGCCATGGACCAAGAGATTTCTGCTGCAAGATGGCATCTTACTGAGATGGAGCTCCTCTCCTGCTACAGCTGGACTGTGCTGCTGGGAGGCTGAACCTGCTTCTGCACAAACATGCTGGGACATGGAAAGAGCAAAGCTCCAAATATAGAGCTCATCTCTCTTCACATGCCTCTGCAGATGTAGTTGACAAACCCTGACAGATGTGCAGAGTAGTTCTTGTCTCACATAACAGCAGAGGCCTGATGAGGTGCTTAATGTTGTTTGAGACGCTCTGGAATATCTATGACTATGTTTAAGCAATAGACTCAAGACTTAGATACCTGCAGGGTAGGTGTTTGTGGTACAGCTTGTACTCCACACTTCCCAAGTCAATGGAGAAAAACTGGCATTAAAGAGTGCAGGTACTCTGGCCCACTTTACACATCTACATGAAGACGGGATGAATCATGCCCCAGGCTCCACTGACTAAATTATAACAACAGCCCGGGCTGACTAACTTAGATATAAATGTCTATATCAAAGAAGCCAGTGTTTATTCAGAGAAATCCTATCCCCATCTTGTTCTAATGAAGAATTACCACACTCCCACAGAAACTGCTCCAGCAGTTCATCACTTTCACTGCAAAAACTGGGCACTTTATCTTCTAGTTCGAAATGCTTCGACTCCAACTTTCAGCTTTGAATCTTGTTTTGCCTCCATCAGCTCCATTAAAGAGCTTGTTTCTACCAGAGGCTCTGTACCAATCAGAAGTGGTTTTAGGCATGATTCTCTACTGCCTTCCCCTTTGTATAGTCAGTTAGGCCAATACTAAGAGTAAAAAGCTCTGCTAAGAAATGTGACCACCAAGATACACAAGAGGGATACTTGTTACATGCTATGAATTATCTGCCAGCACTTGACAGACTCATCCACAGTGCAGAGAGAAAAACTCCCCTCATCAAATAGAGCCACAAGCCATCAACATCCACAAAACTTAAATTTTAGTTATGTATCTTTAGAAAGAACAAGCATTCCAGACTTCATTAAGGAATAAATGTAACTTCTCGAATATAGATGAATGCAATGCTGTCTTCCCAACTGCACAGATATCTCTGTGGCTCTGTTGTTGCTCAAGGCTCTACTGCTACACACTTGGTAGTTATTCAGCAAGATCACAACAGTTCCTTCCATTTCTCTTGTTTTACTGTTTGGGAAAGCAGTGAAAAAATTCAGAGTGAAAGAGGGGATAGACTTCCATGAACAATCAGACAACTGAGAGGAGGGAGAAATTAACATAAAGTGTACCTTTTGCCTTGCAAGCAAGAGGAACCAGAGAAGCTGCTGAGGAATATTGAAGAAAAAGATGCAGATGTAAGGAGTATCTAAAGGGACACTCTACATTACGTGGACAACATTAGGATCCTACTAAACTTATAGAGCTCTCAACCATTCCACCTTAAAAAGGCACAGACTATTAATTTCCACCAACTAGCAACATGACATCAGAACAGTCTCAGCACGTCCTACAGCTCTTCCACAGTGTAGTAATTCCAGTACCTCCTATGGACTGTACACCTACTGCACATATTATCCCAACAAAGGGGAGCCCTTGTTCCCCTTTATGCCTGACCCAGAGAAGATACCAGACTATTAACAGTCCTCAAAACAAAACTTGCCTTTCACTAAGCAGCAGCAACCCCCAAGATCTTCTGCTGCAATTCTTGCTGCAGTATTAGTAATTGAATTCCTGTCTGGCTCTAAACTCTAGCTGAAGTTATGATAGCTCATCTGGGAACTGCTACCATAGTTCCCTTGCTTTCAGCTCTGGAGGTCCTTGTGTTTCAGCTGGGGTAGTAGACAGCTAATGAACAGCACACAAAATCTGGACTGCATTTGGCTTCTAAGTCAAGCAGAACATAAAAGAGAGGGAAGGCTAAAGTAGCAGGGAACTGCACTGGATCAGAAACTCCATCATGTACTTCAGTGTAGGAGTTTGAAGAAAAATTAATCTCTATGCAGCTCCTTTAGTCCACGGCAGGACAACAGCACTCTTGGCTGATTTCACCATCTTTCAGTGCAATGTGATTGAACACTGCAAGAAACAAACCTGTAGGTAAAATACGGCAAATAAGGGAAATTGCAGTGGAACATCAGTGTCTTACTTGTTTCAATATGAATTTACTGCTCAGGAGAGGCACCAGAAATAAAAAATGAACAGGGACAAAGCTGGGTTTTCTAGTTGGCTGCACCAGCGTGTCTCCAGGAAGAGCAGGAGTCCTTCAAGGATGACAGTAGTTTTGTCTTCATGACATCAGCATCCCTGAGGTCTCTGAGGCCTCAGAGATGTTAGCAGACTTCCTAGGGGATAACTGCCACTGGGATTCTTTTTACACATCCAAACTGTAACTATCAGAGTATGAATTTAAATGGTCAAACTAAACTTCTAAATCTCCAGATTCTCCTACAAGTCTTCTCAATGAACCACATGATGTGAAATGCTGTCTCTTTTTTCTCTATTCGTACATTATTAATCAGAGTAAAGCAGAAACATGACATCCACCACGGTTTCTCTTGGTAGTTTCCAAACATCAGAGCAACTGTCAGTTAGACTGAAATTCAGAACAAGAGTTTCATAGCAACATCCTTCTAACAAAGACAACTACAGCAGAATATTCATACCTTTTGCTGACCACTAAACATGCCAAAATAACAGCATGCTCACACACAGCACATTAAATTTGCCTTCAAGACCCCTACACACTCTTACTAAGCCAATTGTTTCCACACATCCAATTGTCTACAACCAAATGTAGTTGCTCCTTATTACCTTCATTGCAGCTGTACCTCTAACAAATTGGAATTTGCATGGATGTATGTAAGAGAACAACCTGGCACTATTGTAAAGGCCCCCTTCAAAACAGCTCTTTTGGACCCCTTTGCTTGCAAATGCATCAAAAACAAGCAAACAAGAAGTCTGTGTACATGATAGATCAGTCCCTGGGAAGACATGGGAAAGAACAGAATAAAGCAAGTGTAGCTGGTACTATTGTCCTTGACCTGACAACTGAATGAGTAGGGAGAAGACTGGAGTCTTATAACCATAACTTAAGTTAGGATCAAATGCAAGTACATTAAATTTACCACCAAAACTGATAAATATTTATCTTCACGGAACACCCTGTTGTTGCATATTAACTTAAAAAAGACTGCGGAAAACTCAAGAGTACATCACTTCTTACTAGAAGAAACCACTGTGTATTAAGCACTCCCTACAGCATTTATGTAGAATTAAGAGAAATCTCATTGTAAGAGCCTGAGCCATTTCTGTAAGTTACATTCCCCTGGCTCAAATGACGTATGGGAAATAAAGCAGTAAAATAAAAATAGGCACCTTTCCAGGTAAGTGTTGTTGTTTAAAAAAACCAAAAAAAACACAAAACAAAGCCCTGGTGAAACACTGCCACAGGGATAAAAACATATATCTGTGTCACAAGAATGGCTTCGGTTTTTACTGGTCTAATTAGGTAATAAAGAAATCACAGGTGTAGTTACTCCATGAGCTATTACTGCACTTAAAAAGGGTCCACTGCATGGCCAGGGACCAGTGTGTCAGTATTATCACTTGCTGTCACACCACTTTAAGAATGAAATAGCTCAATTTAACAAATATTTTTAAAGAGAAGAAAAATCAATACACAGTTAGAAGCCTGTGAAGATTCTGAGCAACAGCAAAACTGCCCGAAAGAACAAACAAACAAAAAATAAAAATCATGGTGGGCATTGAATTTTCAATGCCTTTTCACATTCTTCTAAGATAATTAAAGCAGTGCACACTGCTGTGAACCTCCTAGGACTCCTCACACCCCAACACTGTATTCTCAATGACTCCCAGGTATGTGAGGGAAGACACTTACAGCATTAGGTCTTGACATGAGTAGTTCAAGACTATAATTTTAATTGTAACAAAAGTGATAAATAAGCAAAAATACTATATTTTTTAAACAGTTTAAAGAAAAGGGTAAAGAAAGTACCAGTTTCAATCTGTTGGAATTTCCATTGAAAGTGTACCTGAGATTTCAGGATTAGGTCCACTAAATACTATCTTGAAGAAATAAAAAAATCTATCCAAATACCTTTAAGCTCAAACATTCACCTTAATAAATTTAATTCTTGCTTAAATAAACTGCAGATCCAGATGCAACCACAGACCAGATTAACACAGAAACCAGCTATGTATGGTTTATGTGGCCCATAAGACATTTATTAAAGAAATCACCTGTGCCAATGTAACAGCTTCCTTGCCTTTAAATTCATTTCATAGTGTCTCAAAAATGACTTCTCCAAAGAAAAACCTTGTATTCAGGTCCAGGTAGACTGCCCCAAGTGACAGTAAGAAATAACTGTGACTTAGCAGACTGAGGGGCCAGATCCTGCTCCTGTCTGAGTCAGAAGCAAAAACTGTTGTCTCTGGCTAAAGGTCTGAATTGTGAACAGCCCCTGCTACACAGCCCTGTGTGCAGATCGATCACCCAGCCCTTGCTCATCTCGCAGAGGTGTGGATATGTGTATCCATTTTGCCACACTCTGAAGCACTCGAAAGAAATCCCAGCAGAAGCTCCAGCCCTGTGCTGAGTGGCACTGGGGGAATCCCTGCCCACTCATCATTTTCTGACTTCAGAGACCAGCAAGGAAAACGTGCAAGAGGGTTTTATTAATTCTGTGACATTGTGTATGTAAATTAGGTTCACCTTGTCAAACAATGTCATCTCAGGTGGTCAATTACTTTTTCTTACTAATAGAGAACATCCTCATCAAAGGCTATAATGACCTCTAGGATCAGTAACTTAGGCAAATAATAGTCTAAATTTCCCCATGTTAAAAAAGTTCCAGCACCAGATATTTCCCAGTCATCTAAAAGGCACATTAAAAGGAGCATGACACAATCGCATCTAAAAGGCACATTCTCCTGGAAAAAAATGTTTGCAGAAGTTCCTGTTCGGTTCCCTTAGTTGAATTCACAGGTCACATAGCATTGCACCTTCCTCTTGAACACCACCGCTGGAAAAAGCAGTATTACTGGAGTTGGAAAAGAAGGCACTTCCTTAAAAAGCCAGCAAAGCATTTTACTACAGAACTTAATTAAAGGATGGAGAATGCTTTGGCTTCTTCTTGAACACGTCAACACAAGGCACAAGAGAAATACACACTACCTCTGTATTAAATATTAGCATTTCCCCTCATAAGGGAGGCAAAATACAGACAGGAGTGCTCTGCTTTATGAAAGGGAGGGGACAGGAGACCAACAGGTACTCTTTGCAAGCTTCAGGTTATTCGAAATAAGTTGGTTTTAAAAGCAGAGCTGCCCGAAGCCTTTCCCACCCTGCGGTGCAGCCCCACCCCACCGCAGGGAGCCGCCTCCCGGCTGCGGAGCCGCCGCATGCGGGACCCTGCGCACCCCCAGCCCCGCCAACCCCAGCGGGTCAACCAGCAGGCAAAACACACCAATATATTTCCATCAGCACAAGATGGCAACCAGCACTTCTTCCGGCAGAGCAGCTGGATGCTTTTATTTTTTCCTTAAGGGAGGAGGGGGAGTATTTAAAAGGCATTCCGAGTAGGTATTTTAAAAAACTGGCATCAACACAAACGCTTCCCCTAGTAATGCCAAAGGAAAGGCGAGGTAACCCCCACACGCTCCCCAGCTCACGCACACACACCGTGGTCACCAACTTGGCGAAGTTGGCCGTGCCGAGCCCCGCGCCCCCCGCCCCCGCTCCCCGGACAAAGGGGACGCCCCCGCGCCCCCTCATCACCCGCGACCCCCTTCAGCGAGGGGGACGGACACTAATCTGGGCACAGACACCAAGCAAAGATGTCACTCGCCTGCCTCCCCAGCCAGCTCAGCCCCAGCGCGGGGGCTCCGCACCGACCGTGCGGGCGCAGAGCGGGGTCTGGCGGCGCCGAGACGAGCAGGGAGACCCGGCACTTACTTACAGTCACTGGAGGCGCCAGCAGCAGCCACTTACCATCATGTTTCCTTGCATTTTAGCCGTTTGAAACATTGCCTTTTCCTTCATTTTTGCTGTGTGTGTGCGTGCGTGTGCTGTTCCCCAAGAGTTACTTAATCCAGCGGCTGGATCACTTTAGTGAAGAACTGGCGTGGACTTACGATGCCTCTTTTTGGTGTGGAGTGGAGGGGACTACGAGCAGCGGAGGGGGAGGGTGCTTGCTTTCTATTTTTTCCTTCCCCACCCTTTCAATGTATATTTTTTC
>WEIV01024848.1:58135-80366 GCA_013390005.1 Calyptomena viridis
TTACGATGCCTCTTTTTGGTGTGGAGTGGAGGGGACTACGAGCAGCGGAGGGGGAGGGTGCTTGCTTTCTATTTTTTCCTTCCCCACCCTTTCAATGTATATTTTTCCTTTTACCCCAAAAGAAGAAAAAAGAAAAAAAGGCAATAGAAATAAACCAGCCCCTGTCAGAGGGGAGGCAAGGCGGGAGCAGCTGGGGCACCCGGGTCTGTCACCACCCCGATCCAGCTTTTGCNCCCTTTTCCTGTGCCTGGCTCGCTTCTCTCCCGGGGGGGTGCACACGTTTTTTACACCAGGAACCGAGGAGGGTGTGGGGTGAGGAGCCGCCTCTCCGGCGTTAACTGTTCACCAGCTGAGCTGGTGCGGCCCCGGCCAGGCCACGGCTGGTGCAGGGAGGGTGGGGAATGGAAAAGCGCTGCCGCGGGGAGCGGGAAATGCACGGCGCGTTACCATGGCTGCGCCCCGACCCGCCCGCATCTCCCCGGACCCGCGTCCCCTCTGCCCGCATCCCCCTGGACCCGCCGCCTCCCTCCCACTCTCAGCCCGCAGGATGCGCGGGGCGCTGTTGGGATAAGGGGGCGTTTCTAGGGACGTGCCCCAACGCCCGGGGATCCGGGGCGAACCCCTCCACAAGCCGCAGGAACGGGCAGGGGGATGCCGGATTTCGGCCCCACCACGAGGAAATGCAAAGCCAAGGGCATCGCCCGCGCCGGGCTGCAGCTAAACCCGGCCGTGGGCTCTGCGCCTTTCCAGCGGTGCCCACGCTTGTATGAGGTTTCCCCACTGTCAGCTGCAGTCCCTCGGCTAAGCTGCCCCACAGGTGGCTGGAGCAGCCGCTGGAAGATAGTCCCATCCTGCTGCCCTTCTGAAAATGTTGTCCCCTGCTCGCCTTGGTGCAGCTTTCCAGGGAGACAGCCTCACCACCCATACCAAAGGTTTACACCTCAGCCTGCACACAGAAAAATCCTTGCAGTGTGGTCTCTTTTGTCTCTCCCTGATGCGCCACAAGTAATTACATTTCCAGGAGATTTAGGTGCCCATCGATTTCATTTGGCATCAATAGGGCTGCTTTGGATGTTGCTCACTCAAAAGAAGAAACTGAGAAGCGATTTGCTTGGTATCTGAGAAGGGAAACCAAGAAGAAAAAGCAGAAACTCTTCTTGTCATCCAAGGTTTAACTAAGCCAATGACTAGAGCACAAGTGCTCTCTTTTCAGAGAGGGAACTGCAGATGCACCCACAAGTCCTTTTGTTATGCCCATCTGCAGCACCTTGAACTCTCGTCCTTCACAACCTGCAGCGTTTTCCCTTCATAGGCAATGGCTGCTCATTAGAAATAGGACACAACATGTGCAATCGCATCGTGTTGCTCACACTGTTTTTCTTTAAGCCACTCAGTTGTTGAAAGATACTCAAATACAAAATCTCACCCAAGATATTAAGCAGGTACCTTGAAAATTATGGTAATGGAGAAATGAAATCCCAAGACAGCTGTGGGAAATGCCAATGGCAGGTGATGCTGCTACTTTTGAGGATTACCCGTAGGAGGTTTGTTTTACAAAAATGTCACCTTTCATTTGCCGGTCTTATTGTCTCCCTTGTCTTTATTTGGGAATTGCTTATATCTCATACAAAGGTGCATCTTGAGCAGAAAGTTCTTCGTTATGCTCCTTAAACTCAGGTCGCTTGATTTCTTTACTTCAATTTTGGTGTTTTATTAGGCAGTTCCTGTTGCATCTTAGTATTTTACTCTTAGGTGTCTTAATTATGTACAAATGCAAAATATATATCTGCTTGACTGTTAGTAGTCCCATCTGCCTTCTGCATTACTTTATATACCAATAGAATTACTTACCGTACATTGAACTCTGGCAGTAGTGATTTTTTTGGTATTTTTCTCTCACCTTTGTCATAATGCAGTTACTGTGTTTGTCTCTTCATTTAATATTTAATTTATGTGCTATTGGCATAAAAGTAGCAATTACCTTGATTAAAATAGCTTTGTTTAAAGTTGAGATTACTGGCAAAATGCTTAGTTTCACCATTGACAGCATCCAAGTTGTTTTTTTTTTATTAAACACCAACCAGGGTACATTCGGTCAGCATTTGTATATTACTGTGTTTCTATTTCTCCCATGAAGTCTGTTCCTATAATCCTGAGATTTCATGAGAAACAGAAAACAAAAGTCAGTGTTTTGCAATGTTGTGCAAAATTACATTGATGATATTGCAGCAAAAACACCAAACACTTTATGAGAAAATCTTGTTTACGGCTTTTAATTCTTAATTTCTGACTCATCTGACTCTTTGAGAAAAGATGTAGTGAATGGTTTATCTCTGAAAAGTTTGATAACCAGAGTCCATTTCTGGAAGTTTCCAAAAGCCAACTGGATAAAGCCCTAGTCATCCTGGTGGGATCTCAGAGCTCAGCCTGCTCTGAGCAGGAGTTTGGGCTACAGACCTGCTGAGGCCTCTCCCAGCCTCCCACCCCTCTGCCCTGTAAGATCACAGCCCTCCAAACACAGTGACCCTTTTTGTTACAGACCAAAATATCTGCTTAAGAAATTACTGTTGTGTCACTTACTAAGATGATTCCAAAACTTTATCCTTCATGTTCCCAAATACTTCAGGTTCTGCCGATCACGACCTTGGCTGATAATTTTCACTTCTGAACCATTTTTGCTTGGTTGATGGAACTTATCTCAGATCTTGAAGTGTGAGACTAAGCTGTGCTGCAGATTTGTACCCCAGGCTGTGGCCAGGCGACTCCACTGCAAGTAGCCAAAGGAACTGTCCTTCATATTTGGGATATTTAAGACAGATACAAGTGATATTACCACATTACTCCCTCAGGTACTTAACCCCACTGGCTCCCTGTCATCCAGCATTCAGACAACTGTTGAGCTTTTCCTTTTGATGGATGTTCTCCCTGTAATTTTAATGGAAATTTCACTAGAGCTGCAACAAATACCTACTCTTACTGAACAAGAAATCAACTTTTTTATGATTAAAAAGCGAAATGGGGGGAATGCAGAAAAATGATCTGAAATTTCTTCCACATTTTTGTAGAGAACATTTTTTTACTTTCTTTGAATGATGTGGAAGGATAGCCAATCCCTCTGGGACCCAAGAAAGTAGTATGATTTAAATAGCTAAAAAGCTTCTGTATTTAAGACCAAAGATCTGGCCCAGGAAACCTCAATAAAACATGAAAATGTTTCTTCATCATATCATGTTTTTTCTCAGAGGGAAATTGTGCAAATTCATTATTTCTGCATTCATTGGTTCAGTCTCAGTACAGCTCCTTTGTCAGTAGAGTTACTTTTGATTTAAACATGGAAAAGTTCAGTCCAGAATCAACTGCATCTTAACAGCAAGATCTGAAGTGAAATCCCTGTATAAGAAGGTTTTTTTCTGCATTCTGTCCATTTGTATCCAAAGTGCACAACAGGAGGAAAACACTGGGAAATCAGAAAGGTTTCATTTTATATCTGATGTAAGGATAGCCTCCATATCTCAGGTACTATGACAAAACCCACATGGCATCTTCATCCACCAACATTTTTATAGGCCATTTTGAGGAAATGTGCTTTTCTCACATCTCCCACAGAATGAGATATGGGGCAGAGGGGGTGAAAGCCTCATAGTTAATTCTATTCTTTGTGGGTTTCAGTACTCTGAGGCTGACTTTCGTTATCTGAGAAGGAACACAGGCTACAATGCTTACATCCTATTCACAATACTTTATTTAAAGCCCTGTTGATAAGAAAGTGGAAGAATTTATTTTATCAAATAAAATCCATTCAATGCATTTGGAGCTGGCTCTCTTTCTCACTCATCAAACAAGCCTAGGAACAGTCCTTCTGAATAGAAGGAAAGAATTAATTTCACACAGTAGTAGCTGGCTGCAGAGCACAGACATTTATTTATTCAATATTTTAAAAGAAAAATATTTTAAGGATGTAAGACCACAGACAAATACAACAGATGTTGCACTAAAATACAGATCTAAGGGTATCAGGATTTCACTTCCTCTCCTTAATTTACAGTTACTTTTTATTCTCGCCAATAAAAGTATTTGTGTTTTCAAAATACAACAAATGGCTTTTTCTTCTCAGTCAGACATTTTCGTGAGGATCCCATCTTCTTCCTGTCAGCTTGATGCCACAAACCTGTGAAGTTCAGGCTTCTCTCCAGCCTAATTTCAAGACTGAAAATTCTTGATCTCTGAGATCAGACCAAGCCAAGCTATGCTTTCTCTCTGAATTCTCCCCATCCCCTACACCCCATCAGACCCAGGCCCACAGCACATTGTTTTGTTGTGTGTCCCACATCTTATTCATTCACTGGGCCAACAGGCTGAGCTGAGCATCAGAGGAGTCTGATTTGCACTTTCTGCCAAGCACTCAGGAAAGCCAGTGCTTTTCAACAGAAATGCTGAGAAGGAACCCAACCCAAATGTTTGAGATCAGAAGATCATTCAGGCTGGAAGAACCTCAGGAGGTCTCTAGCCCAACCTCCTGCTCAAGCTCTCAGGTCAGACCAGGTTGCTCAGAGCTTTGTCATGTCTTGAAATCCTGCGGGAATGAGGATTGCACAGCCTCACTAGGAAAACTGTTCTGATGGGCAGGGATAAAGATTTTTCTTATATTCCACCTGAACTTTTCTTGTTTTAGCTTATGCCTGTTGCTTTTTCTCAATAAGCTCCCCAAGAAGCTGGAAAGCTGATGTCAGGCTCCCCAAAAACCCATCTCTTCTCCAGGTTAAACAAATCCACCTCCCTTAGCCTCTCTGCAAGAGTTAAGTGTTCCAGCCCTTGACCATCCTGGTTATCTTTGTGCTAAACTTGCTCCAATTTGTATCAGTCTTGGGCCCAAAACTGAACCACAGATGTTGTCTAATGAGTGCCAAGAAAAAAAGATAACTGCTGAGGCAGAGATCATCTGTAGTATTTGCTTTGCTATTAACTTAAAATATTCAAGAGGACTAGGATTGGTGATATCCCAAATGAAATGGTTCAGTGCTACACCATGCAAACCTAATGGAAGTCAGAAACAGCTTTAGCATTAGTAAATATATTCCATAACAGTGTTAGTAGTACAACACAGGGGGAAAAAACCCAGAGAATCACAGCAAGGTTTTTTTCTTCCAAAGTGAAGCAATTTTGTGAATTTCATTGCTTCAGCCAAGCTACATGTCTATTCTGAAAAATCTTCGCTCCTACTACCATAGAACTTTGCCTAAGTATTTACAGCTGTAGTGATTCCTCCTTCTAGTCTTGTCTTCTAAGGAAGACTAGGCTTTTCTTCCAGAGAAGAAATTGGAGAGACAGATAAAGTAAATGCACTGTTAAATAAATTTAAAATTTACTTCTGAGAATTGCAAATTCTCAGAAGAATAATAGAATAATAGAATAATGACAGAGCAAAAGTTGTTAAAAGTTAATATTTGCTAGCTCTTACTGAATGAGGGTGCTTAAGCCATCTTTGCTAACACAAATGGGAGAGTAGAGTCTGAAAATAGGGAAATTATATTATCTCAGACAACATCCTCTGTTTCCTGAGGAAAAAGTGAATATGATAAAAACCACTGAATTTTAGAATTACTTATCTTTGGAGTAATTTTTTTTTTTTTTAACTCACATTTTGGTGGGTTACTACCAACCTTTTTTCCACCTGATTTGTTTGACAGCATTGCCATTCACTTCTCATCCCTCCCAGTCTGATGCAGGACTTAACAACTTCACATGCTCAGGGAATTTGCAATGACATAGCTGAACACTGATGCCTTTGGGAGAAGACTTACTGATGTGTTCCTGTTACACCAACACAAATATATCTTCCCAAAAGTTTAATTGAAAAGTTTATTCATCAGGTACCAACCCTGTCCTGGCAGAAACAGTGAGGAGCTAAACACATCTGATGTCTCCTGACACTACTTAGACAGTAAATGCCCATATATGTGCTTTGACACTTAGAATGTGGTAATTTGTTAGATTCATCAGGGATTTGGCTTGAGACACATCACCTCTGGACAGCTACCTGGAATGCAGTGAACTCCCCATTATCTCTGAGTGAATTATTCAACTGCAAATAGACCATGAGATTGGTACAGTGATCCCCAGCTTGTTTTCATGTAGTCCATGATAAACCCATGAGCTTCCAGGCTCACATGGGGCAGTGCCTTTGGGTTGTTATGCTGACACCTCACCCAGTCTAGGGAGAACCTTCCACTTTGCTCCCATAAAATCAGATCGGATGTGGGGTCTCAGGCCAAGATCCGTAGCACTAATGAATGTGCTGTATTCTTACTGAGTTATGTGGGAGTACCAAATACATTTCATGTATGAGTTCCTGTCCATACATGAAGTTTCCTCCTAAGAGAGGCAGCAGATTTACTCCATAGTACAGCCTGGGTATGAAGCAATGTTGACAGCTTCAGGCTAAGACAGGAGGGCAAAATCTGGAGGATTTCTCTTAGAAGTATAGATTCCACCTTAAAACTTCTGGTTTTTTCACATTTCCAGCTTTTAAGCTTTTTAAGCTCCATTAACGAAAGCTAAAAATATAGGGAATTTAAATAATTACTTTTTCATGAATGAAACTGTTGAAGTTGCTAAGGAATTCCGAGTAGGAGGAAAAGCATTCAGAATATAATTTCTGCATAATGTCTGGGTGTATGAAATTTAAATACTTGGGAATGCTAGGAAAATCTGGGCAGAATCATTAGACTCACTAGTAGTAACAGGAAAGTTCTAACAGGAAGCATTTTATGAGACCTTGTTTTTCTGGCAGGTACCACTTCTGATGAATCAGACCTAATGTTTTTTATACTTTAAAAACCACAAGTCCTGCAGTACAAATGACATACATTTCATTAATCCTTTCTAGCAAGTATCCTTTACCCTTAAATGCACTTTGAATTTCCAGTAGGACTTCACCAATTCATGTGCCTAACCAATGGATTCCATTGTCTCTACTAAATAAATAGTGTCCTGTGCTACTGAGCTTCTTATAGTAGAAGTGGAAACTGCAGAGCTTTATAAACAAATGCATAAAAATACACAAAAGCCTAACTAAAACACAGGATGCTGAAAGCAACATATGGACTAAGTTTTTTTTCATTAACACTGAAATGAAAATACAGACAGACTTGTGTGGTAAACATTTGAAAGTTTGTTGTGCAACAGATTTTATCCTCTAAAACAAGTTTAATTTTATTTCAATACCATTCTGACAGTTACATTTCATAATGACAATTATGTTGAGAAGGCAAAAAGCATCAAAGTCTCCTTCACTCAAGTGTTCGCTCCTGACAGTGATTCCAGCCAAGTTGGAAAAATATCAAAACCACAAGTCCTAGAACCAAGAAGAATCTCACATATTGCCAAGAAAATGCCAAGCACTAAGAGCCAAGCAAGCACATCCCATTGATATCAACAGAAGTCCTGCCATTGAATCCACAGCTGCAGTCAGGGTCTAGCCATAAATTTTCCTCCAAGGTGCAACACCACCATGAGTCAAGCTCTGTTGCCAGAGCTTGTACAGTTTCCACTTAAGCCAAGTAGAAAACCTGGACCCAAAAATGAATCTTCTTTTTAATACAAGTCTTAGTGATGACATATTGCTCAGAAGGCATTCTGCCTTTGGTATATGGTATTTCACTACTTCACTACTTCAATGCAGTAGTCTTGCAGATAACTTATTTTGTGAATATTAATATATTTCTATTTAATTTGTGAAATTGTATAGGATCTTTTAGATAGATAATTTAATGCTTGCCAACTTCCATTAATTTTTAACTAGGCTTTCTAGCCTAGAAGACATACTGAAACATTCTAATTTCAGATCAGGTGGGTCTATGTTTTGATTAAAGACCCAATTTTTTTCTTTCATTGTGATACGGATGATTAAATTTCTCTACTAATTATCTGTATCACCTCAGAACACCCTGTGCCTGACATAAAATATTTCAACAAAATAAGATTACATTTAATTGCATTATTCTTTTTTTTTTAATGACAAGAGGTTGATATAAGCCTGTCAATTCACTTTGAGTTCTCCCCCTTGGGGCAATGCTAATGCTAATGCTGTTGGATATGTTCCTACCACACCTGCAGATATTTTTTTCTCTACTTTTCAGTGGACTTTCAGTGGAATTTTGGTACAGTAGGTGATCAAATATTGCTACGTAGGCATTGTAACACAATATTTTCTTCCTAGGTGTACTCATTAAGTTAAATTCAAATTCATCGTTATTTGAAACTAAGTACCTAGGTCCTTTTGAAGTGGCTGTCATGCCTACAAGTAACCTGTGTTGTCTGTTGGTGTGAACCAATTGTTAGGATGGTGATTTGGAGTTCATCAAAGTCAAGGATTTAGTTAATGTTATGCCAATCAACTTCCATTATTTAAGTTTATGAAAGTGTGAACTCTTAGAGTAGGGCCTACATTTTATCACATTTATAAAATACTACAGCAAAGAGGGCCCTGACTCCTATCCAATAATGTAAAATTTTACAATACAAGTATTGGTTTTCCAGTGTTAGTAAAATGGGTCCAGACCAAGAGGTTGTCTCTGAATACTTAAAAAATTTATGAAGAATACTCAAGGATCTAATTACTTTTCAGCTCTAAACCCAGATATTTAGAATGCAATCGATAACTTACATGAACACTTTGCCTTCAATTAAAGACAGTGCTGCCTAATATGGAGCTAGAACTTTTCCTAGGGGAAGAAAAATGAACTTTGGAAAAGTTATTATTAGTTTTTCTAGATATCAGTTCAGGTTGACAGCTTAGGAGTAGAAGAACCAAAGTTTAAATCTGCTTTGGATTTTATTTTTGTGAAGCTCTGTGATACTTGGAATCATAAATTAATCCATCCTCTCAACAGCTTTCTAATGCATCCTATTGTGTCTAATTTAGACACAGTCAAATGTGGGGAAACAGCTAAGTAAGGAAAAGGGTGTTCATTGCAACAAATGCCTGGAAAGCAGCAGAGAACAAGCTCTAGAAGTTCCATCAAAGATAATAAGGATTATGCCATCCTTCGTTTTCAAAGACGCATGAATAAAAACAGATAAACCACATCCACTGACTGTAATGGGTTTTAGGAAATTCAGCTATTGATGCTCATTGTGGGGAGGTGAGTGGAATCTCTGTAGACTCTCAGTTAACTCAGGCAGATCCAGTGTGTCCAAGTAAATAAATAAATAAATAAACTGGCTCCAATACAGTGATGCAGAGAGTTGCTTATTGAGATATTCTGCTGAAAGATATGAGAAAAAACTACCCCTTGCTCAAAACCTTGCTCCTACCACCCTGCATGGAAGGAGCACCAAAGCTTGAGCCATCCCTTCAGAGCAAAAGACTGTGTCTGGAGTCTGGGGAACGTGGCATATGCTGTGTCCTGATCACTGTGTTGCCATTACAGCTCCTTTGCATGTGGCACAGGGGAGAATAATTTCAGTCTTTTGGGCACTACCACCTCCAGCAAGCACATTCCCTGGCTGATCCCAAAATCAAGGGATTTTAAAGACGTGTTTTCCAGAGCAACAGTGAGCGAGGGATCCTGGCCAAGGCTGCTGGTAGGAGGAGACTTTGAGCTGCAGGCTTGGTGGACCAGCAACAGCCATGGCCATGATGAAAAGCAGGATGCTTGTCTGGAACGCAGTGTGGAGCCTCTCTGTGATTTCAGTGGGCTCTCATTATCTGTTTTGTTTTCTATTTCGGTCTCAGTTGTTCTCTTTCTTTTTTTCTGAGAGAGGAATACAGTTCAGTGGTTGGTTTGGCAAGAGGATATGTACATATAATTTTTTTGCATAACAAAATATAATTAGAAAATGTAAATACAACTTAACTCTATTACTGCACTGAACAATAAAATGACCACAACACAGGCTACTCTGGCTCTCCGATAATTCATCATCCAAATTATACACCACATCTCTGTTAGACTGTCCTTTCCCACAAAATTCATCTTGCCTTGTCATGGCTGAAAAACAAAACAAATTTATTAAATATCAGTACAAGTGAAGCAATGAAGTTCAGTGTTTGGAATACAGCAAGAGGAAGCATTTAGCTCATTACAATCTTCTCTTACAACAGACAAAAATACTTTTTTATGCTGAAATTTTTGAAGGAAAAATCATTCTTAATGAGTAATTTTGTTTTGAAGCGCAGTTGGTTTACATCATAGGAGTTCATAAGGCATTAACTCTTTTTATAGGCCTGGATCCTTGGTTAACTGACCTTTGCCTTCAACTATTGTATTTTTTACCAGGTGTATTATACATATCATGGATGTGGACAATGTGACTTGCACAAGGAATCTTAACCGGAAACACCAAGGGCATGAAAAGGCAAAGCATGGTTACAAGACAGCAAAAACTTCACCCAACACAAGCAAAAAGAAAATGTGAATGTTTCTGTAGGAATTCTGGCCACAAAAACTTTTATTCGTCAAAACCTGCAAATTCCATCTCAAAACTGCTTAGTTTGAAAATATTTGATTGAGAATTTATAAAGCCACCAGTTTCCAGAGAAGCTGAGTCCTGTAAGCCCCCAGTAACTGTTGCACCAAGCACAGTTTTACAGCCTGCTGAATAAAATTTCAGCTACCATTTTCAACAAACTAAGCTAAAATATATTTAAAAATAAAGTCTCTTTGTAAACAAAACGTTCATATTTTATATAACAAAAGTTATTGACCTCTGTGATAGCTGTCTGCAAGATGTTTTACAAAGTGAACCCACCTCAATTGTCATTCATAGAGAAAAAAAACCAGCATTATACAAGTCGAATCACTGATTTCAATGATGAATTAGTGGCAAATTTAAAATGTAACCAACACATTTTAGCAAATCCATGCTGTAAAAAGACACAGAGATCAAGCACATAGCAAAATGGGTAGAGTCAGGATAACATGATCACAAAAGCTCCTACATGGAAACACATGGAGCAAAAGGAATGCGGATGTGGAGGCCTAAAGGAGGACATAAGTGGAATTTAGATGTTTGGGTCTATAGATGAAATCATAAGAATTTCAGCTCAGCCCTCATCTCACTCTGCTCCCTCTTCAGTTTTTTAATTTCTCGGTTTGTGATCCGCAAAGTTGTCCTGGGTTCACATTCATCTGGGCTCCCTCCTCCCACNGGGTTTGTGATCTGCAAACAACAAAACCCAGTTTGTCCTGGGTTCACGTTCATCTGGGCTCCCTCCTCCCACACAAGTGCCCTGGGTTTGAGCAGCCACGGGGCTCCACAGCTTCTCTGTGTGCTCAAGCTGCCTGCAAACCAATATCCAGCACCCACTACACAGATCTGGGGTAAGGTATCCTCTCCTCAGCCCTTCCGCAAGCAAAGAGATGGGTCCTCTAGGGCCAAGAGCTACACAACCCATGCAGATACCCTGAAAAGTTGAGGAGAAGAGCCTGGAAGCAGTTTTTATGGAGAAAATGACATTATTTTCTTAAAACTTTACTGAGGGACACAATTTATATTCTTATGTCTGCTACTGTAGTTAGAAGTGGATTGAGATCCTCACAGCCACTCAACTCTCTTTTTTCTCCCATTCATTTCCACACAAAACTGTGCCACCTTCTTGAAATTCAAGTGTTTGGTGTTTTTACAGAACGCAAAGAAAATACCTTCTGAATTGAAAACAGGTCTTACAAATCTGGGCCAAAGTCAGAGTGGAGCAATTTGATGTAACTCCCAATGTTGAATGAGATTAGCCATTGAAGCTTTTATGCCTTACTTCCTCTAAAAATCATTGTTGTTGGGGTATTTTTTAATTAAATAGAAAGTAGGCACTTCTTGGTACAAGAGATAAAACTGTTTCCTAGGCAGCTGTAACGTACAGTCTGTTAAAACAGTTATGCTGATACTATTTACCTTCTGTAAAAGAATTTGAAATCAAAGATGCCTACAAGACAGGAGTTCAGAATATGTCTTGTGGTGCTCTTTTTTTCCTGATGTTCTTTGGGCTGCTCTTGCCTGTGCAATAAATACTCCATCTACTCTGTTTTCAGCTGAGTCTGACTTCTGTGTGAATTTATGCATCTATGAAGTGAATAAATTAGATTTGAGCTGAGATGATGGAATGTAAGAGAAATTATTTTTTTTCCTTTATAACTCCCACAGATGTGTTCTAGTGCCATAACTATTGTTTTTAAAATTAAAAATGGAAGACTGCCAGTGGAACTAACATGATATCTCTGTGATACCTAGAGAAATGGATTCAGAGCCAAGCTCCTGCACTAGTAAAATGGACATAGGTATTTATTCTCCTTTCATGTGCCTTACAGAAAAATGGAGTGGTGCTGAGTCTTGTATGAGGTGCTGCACCACCCTCTGACCATTTATGTGCTCATGATCCAGGTCCCCTTCCTTCTTTTCTTTCCCCATCTACTCCCAAACCCTTTAAAATGGCTTATCTTTGGAAATGATCAACCTACCCTTCAGATTTGCTTTCATTTCCCCAAATTATTTTCCATTGCTTCTCTCCATGTTCTCTACCAAAATTATGTTTTTATTAAAATAGCCTGTGGCCTACAATGGTCTAGAGCTTGATTGTCAGTCCTAAGATAACAACAAAGACCTTGGTGTACTTTCTACCAGTTTTGTGTTATAATGAAGTGGAAATCTTCATGATGACTCACAGATTGTGCAGCCCCAGCCTCTAAATACAAAAGGAACTAAAATGCTGTGACATTCTTTATGAATACAGAAGCAATTAAGTAGTGGACAAAAGTTTGTAAATCTTATTAATTACAGAGGATTGATGCAGCACAAAAGAAAGATGGTTCAATGGAGACTTATGTCTGCTGATATTGCTCCATGGCCTCAGGCAAGGCACAGGCTGGTTCTTGAAGTGTCTATAAATGGCTCACTGACTTCCACAGGGCTCAGTGTCAGGGAGCAGCAAAAGCAGGGCTGCTCCTTGAAGGAGAAGGAGTCAGGAGACACAGGGCACCACCACAGAGCACCTGAGTAGAACCACAGTGGTAAGAGTTCCATCCGCAAGGTAAAATAGGTGGGTGAGGTCCAGCTCCATTCAGCAAGCCCCAGCAGGAAACCAGTCTGGAGAAAAGCTACCAGGACTGAAATTTGGGGTTCATCCAGGGAGGGCAGTCAGTGCCAGGACAGCAGGAGGCAGGGACACCTGCAACATAGTTCAAGCAAGCCTTGGACACCTGAGCCCAAGTTTAAACAAAGCTCCTGGGCCGTGAACAGAAAGTGTGGACAGAGGTCAAAGAGGAGACTGATCAGGGCAATTTACACTTATTAGTGCACTCATAACCCTGATATTAAGTGTCAAAAACCTTTGAGGACCCAGGTCTTTGCACTGTGCACTAGTCCATGGCAAAATTAGGACACTACTAGCTGTATTCCAGGCTTATCATTAGAAAACATGTGATGATGTTCAGGATTTGTCCTAATAATATAACTTAGAGGCCAAAATTAAAGTCATTACAGTCAAGAAAAGAGCTTGCCCAGGAATAGTACAACTGTTCAGGTCTTACTCTGTTCTTGAATATTCATTAATTAAGTGGGAAAAAATCACCTCAAATGACAGAATTTGCAGGTGTGCTTGCATCCAGCAGCCCCCATCCAGCTCCTCCAGGCACTGGGCAGGGTCTCTGCAGCAGGTGAATACCCAGTGTGCTGCCTTTCACATCCAGCCCTGCTCATGCTGACAACGTAAAGCTGTAGCATCTTCCCTATGGAGGAGTTGTTTGCCAACCAAGAGTCCTGAAATCTCGAATTTCAGGTAACATGGGATTCAGGATGGGATCTCCATGCAGTTCTACTTCAGCACAGAGGGGCTAGTTTGGAATGATTAAAAAAGCCCCAAGCCCTAAATCACAGGATCTCCTTACTGAGCAGAGCTACTCCCTGTGCAGTTACACCTCCTGACTCAAAGAGTTTGCACTGGTTTCTGCCTTCAGACACATTCCCAAGTGCCACCAGAATTTGTCCAGCCTAAGACACCAGAGAACGAAGTTCCCACAGAGACTGAGAGAGTGGCTGGGACTTACAAGACCTGAATTACTGGGACAAATTACAAGCTTTGACTTTTCCTAAGGCCATTCTGAAATCAAAGGCTGATGAGGTAGACTTCCCTAGACTTTGAGAGAAGCCTCCATTTGCAATCAGTGGGCTCTCCACTGGTACAGCCATCCACCTTTTACACCTGCCCACCATACATATATCAAAATACTTTTCCTTTTTTTTTTTTTTTTAATTTCTTCCCACACACAGGCAGCTGACTCTCCTTTTTTTTGAGGTGCTGCCCCTGAGATGAACTATAGAGTCATGGGCACAGTAATTCATCATACACCTTTCAACACTGATCATTTGTTGCCTACCTCATTTTTCCACAGACTTACTCTAACTCCAAAATTGATGGTGAAATAAATAGACAAATAAATCTGCCAGCCAGATATATCTCTCCTTCTATTACCTGATGCTCTAAGATATGCTGGTTTCCCCCTCACCTCCAAATTTGGTCTTGACTTGTGGGCAGCTCAGATAATATTCAATCTCCCTGCCTCTTTCAGGTAATGCATATATAAAAATGTCATGAAAACAGCAATCTGCTGGCTCTGGAAAACTATACTGCTCTTGCAAAGATCTTTTTGAGTTGGGGTTTTCACCATAAAGTTCTAGCACACTAAGGTGTGGACACACAACTTCATAGCCAAAAATCCCAAGCCCTGACAGCACAACAGCTCTCAGCACAACTCTCTGGTTCACACTAGTGCTGAGGGCTCCTAGGAAGACTAGAGGAGAGCTGCAACAGGAGTCCTACAAAGTGCCATCAGCTCCTTGTAGCATGGTTTCAGCACTGCCATAGGAAGGGACAGTAGTGCCCCACTGTACTATCTGGTGCTTTTTTAGTACCCATAAAATCTGGACAGAGAGAGAGAAAAGATCTATTGAGCATTGTCCAGTCAGCCATAGATTTTCTTATTGGAAATAATTTATGTTTGACGTAGCATTTCTGGTAATAAACAGAGCTTGGCAGACCAAAAAAATTAGTAGCTAGGACAGAAATGTGAAGTGGCCTGATGAGGCCAAGAAACCTTCATTACCAGCCCATTCAACAGAGGAAAACAATAAATGAGAAACTACAGTAAAAATGAGACAAATCTTCAGCCAGCACAAGTCAACACAACCCTGTTCATGTCAGAGAACTTACACTGATTTACATTAGATGAGCATCTGGCTTCATATACCTTGTGATTCATTACAGCAGAATTAATTTTCATGGTGTGACCTCATAGTTCTGGGATCACTCCTGTAGAGCTCATGTCAAAATACGGCCTGTCACAGATGTATATGTTTGTAACTATTATTAAAAGCACAAAGCCAAATGAGCCTTGAAATCCCAGTACATAGAATTAGGATGCAGCATCACTTCATGCCTTGACTGCAAGTAGCTGCATCCACACTAAAGTCCTTCAGTGAATATGTAGCAGGCAGCCTGACTGGCAGAGAAAGAGCAGGAGCTGCAGCCCCTCAGGGGTTGTTTCCTGGCTGTGAATACAGCTTGCTAGAGACCCCAGGCTTTTCTAGAAACAAGCTGTCAGAGGGAAAAGAGCAGATCTGTTTGTGCAGATGGCTCCTGTCAATCAGTTGTTAGTTTATTCTTGATGTTCCGAATGAATCACATTGCAGGAACTTTTCATTTAAAGGAAAAAAACACCAAAACAACCCTATTCAAAAGTACCAATGTGTAGATACATTTTTAAAAACAAGTCTTAACACAAAAATTCAGTGAAGAGTTCACCCAGAAATGATGACTGACTGGAAAGATGACACAAAAAATTATATAGTCTTGAGGATGAAGTGTGTATGTGTTGTATTATGTAATGGAAAACTTTCTTGGGAATAACAAGAACATAACATCTCCAGCTGGTCATAAAGCCAGTGATGTAATTTTGCAAACCAGTAGAGGGCAAACTTTGCCTATATATTCTCAAAGTGTTCCTAAAAAAGTCAATGGCAGATGTTCAGACATGTTTATCTTTCATTTGATAACCTAAAAAGATATGTAGCAACATCATGTCTGAATTTTGGGAAATACCACTATTACTATTAGCCATCTCACTTGTTATAGTCTCCATCTAGCAAAAAGCTGAACAACCTGACTGAGACCAACCAAGTATTTTTGCATGTACTTTGACCTACAGTGACTATTCCCATACTAAAATTTCAGCACATTACTAAACTTCTTTGGACTGGAGCCAACGTGCTCAGTAGGACCTAAATTTCTGTTGGCTCTTAGAAACCATCAATGATATCCTATCTTGGAAGACCCTTATCTTCTCTAAGACTTTCAGGAGACAATGATGGGATACACACAGGTGTGTAAAACTCACATATAAACATCCACAAACGCACTATTTACACTCAAGCAAATCCTAATGAGGGGAGGGAAGGAATGTCCACTTGAAGAGCTCATTTTTGCAAGAACAAACTCAACACAACTCTTTTCATCTGTGATGCTTTCAGCAAGTCCACCTCATGGTCTGCCCAGCTGCTGCCCTTCCTAATCTAAATGAGCCATGTGCCATTAACTAACCTCTCACATCATTGATCTTGTTGGGGACACCAACCTGCCTGGCTGAATCTGCCATCCAATCCATCAGTACCTTAAACTGACACCACTAAGAATTACGTCCTCTTCTTTTCCCAGAATTATCAGCAGCTTCCTTGCCTCATACCTCCCACAAAACAGATGCTTTCCTCTGAAGATGGCTGGTACGAACATTAAAAAGCAGAAAGGGAGACACAAAGGAAAAGAAGAGACAAGGAACTGTAAGCAGCACAAATATTGTGCTTATCTAAATCTGTTTCCCTTTCCACAAAAAGAAAAATCTGCTGCAGGGCTCAGAATTAGGCCAGTTTTCTTTTCTGCGAAGTCTAGCTGAGAAGAAATGTCTAATGAGAAAGTTAACCTCCTAGATGCAGAGGTGGCCCTATGCCTACCCATCTGCTCTCCAGAAAAATGCACATAATGGAGTCAAAATTTGTCAGCCCAGAAGAAATGCTGCAGTAGAGCAGTAGCTACACAGTCCCTTCACAATGGGTGAGTTTTCTGCAGAACAAAGGACCTCAAAGCCTGATATTTTTGTGTTTTACACATAAAAATAAGAAGAATTAAGGTTTAACTCTTACTTCACTGTGGGTAGCCAGATCACAAAAAATGTGGCTTTAGGAGAGAGCATTAAGCCACCATTAAGGTCACACGTGGCATTGAAAAAGGAAAGTACCAAGACAAGGTCCTGTGCAACCAAGACAAGTCCTGTGCAAGCAGACCAACAGACACTTTGAGGCAGACATCCTCATGGGCCTGCTGAGAGCTGTGCCATTCCTGCAGGATGGGGCTGAACCTCATCAGTTAACAGCAAAGGCAACCCTGGTCAGGAGCAAAAGTCCTCATAGCCAGAAGCTGGATCATATCAGTTACAGACAACAGTACATGTCTCATGAATAAAACTGAATTCTCTAGTAACATGAATTCCTAGAGATGCCAGTTATTAAATAGTGTTTGTGGCTGGGCTCTATGCAACATCAAAGAGAACAGTATTTTTAGTTTCATATATTCAGTAAAAAAAACCAAACAAAACCCACAAACTTAGATGGGATTTGCACAACTTAATATAGTTCCTTATGAAGCAGAAGTTTGCTTTTTTATTTTTTGAGTCTGCTTAATCCTTTCTGTGCAACAAACCATTGTAGACAACCATCTCAACCCTCTTCTATTTTGCTGTATTATTTTACACACATAAGAAGTTTTTGTTGTTGTAAAAACTATAGTCAAGGAGGTTAATACTGAGGAATTAGAGTCTCATTTTAACATTAGACTGAGTTGGCAAAGATCCTAATTTAATAACATCAGAGTGCCTCTCAGGGGGTCACATGGAAGATCTCCATGAGGACCTCCTGACATATAAATCACTGCAGACTTCTCTGTCAGTCTCAGCAGAAAAGGTTTTCTACACACAGACATTAACTCAGACCTTCACTGGTGAAGAGGCTCCACATCAGGCACCACACACAAAAAGACTGCTCCATCATATCTCCTCTGGACACCATGGTTTCACTGGTGAATTCAAGAACACTGTTTCTGCCAGCGATGTCTGTTTTACTTCTGATACTGGGTGATGTGAACTGGTCATCACAGTACCTACTTCTCAAGTAGAAAGTACTACACTAGAAACTAAGCACAACTTGAGAATGGAAGAAGGGATGGTGGGAGTCTCCCCTAGGAGCCGAGACACAGAGCCCGAACACACCATTTTTACTGTGACTTTTCAAAAATTACTTTTCCAGCATTAAGGGGCTCAGAATATTTCACATTTTAATAGATTTATTTCATTTATGTACTTGAGCGACACACATGACAGGATGATGCTTTCCAAGAAGACAAGCAGTAGATGAATAAGACAGCTATTATAGTGAACTCTGGCTGTGAATTTAATTCTTCTGTTTGACACAGGCACACTTGCTGAAGAGTCTGTGCCAGAAATGCATGTTTAAGCAGGGCACTAAATCAATATTTACTATAATTTTGAAAGACATCCGAGCACAGCCTGGGAATGAAGGCAACACTTGATGAATAACCATCAGTGAAGCACAGGGTTCTAAAACTTTTCAGATAATAGACTGCTCTCGGAGCACTGGATGTCAAAGACAGCTAAATCCACATTATAACACCCAGACCTGGGTAATGCTGTTACAGCCCTCCGTGATGTGGGCACAGCTACAAAACTTGTGTACTACAATAATTTACTTTTTATCATTAAATGAACTGTCTGATAGCCTGTGACTCCTCTGAGCCTCCTCAGCATGCCTTCCCCTGTTGTACCCTCCCTTCTCAGAGACAGTCTTTGAGCCGCCCCTTCCAAACCCCTCTGCAGTTCCACACAGGGAATCATCTCCTCGAGTACTCACTGCCATCTGCACAGCCCCTTTGGTGCCAAAGGCTGTCTGAGCAGGACTGATCTAGATCATTTGGTAATAAATGTCAAAATCTGGGGAACCTTATTCCCCCCCACAACATAAGAAATACAGAGAAATGGCTCACTCCAAGTTTATTGATGGGAGTAAAAAACTCTGAATTTGAGAGAAAAAAATTACCGTCTAAATTTCCCACAGACACAAAACTCTAGAATAAAATAAAAAGCTTATCACATTACAGGCAAGTTTCAAGTCCAACGCATTTTAATTAAATATAAATAGATATATAATGAAAAGCAATATTAAATGTTTTGACTATGACAGCTGAAACAAAATTAATCAGTAAAAGAAAAATATTTTCTATATTTGAATGAGACAAACCTGACACAATTCATTTGCATTCATTCTCCATTTAAAATTGTATCAAAACTGAAACCAATTTGTTCCTGCAAAATATGTCTACTTTGATTAAGCTGCATTTCCTGATAGCTGTTGAATTTGAAATGTTTTTTGATCACCTCTAATTGAGAGATCTCTTAAAGTGTAAAAACATCTCAAAACAGAAAGTAATTTAGATCAGAAAGAAAGATGGGACTAAATGTCCACAGATATTTGAAATGGCCATTTGATGATAGCATGTATCAGGAATATGAAGAGAAAGAGAAAGGAATAACACATTTTCATAAATGTTTGTGAAATATTTTAAATGCTTTCTCATTAACTCCTATACACTAAATGATCTCCCACACCTGAAGCACCAGGCTTTAAGCCTCTGCTAGTCCTGCTCTACTAGTGAGGCCCATAAATGTCTTACTATAAAGAGAAGAGCATGTGGAGAGTTTGTGTAACTGAATTAATAAATCTGTATTAACACTACTTCTGCATCTCCCAAACCACCTCAGCTCTGTGCATCTTTTAGGCTCTGACTCTTCAAAGGCTTTCACAGTTGCTTAACCTGAAGCAGATGAATGTGTATTTCTAAATGTTAAATGTATTTTTAAAAGACATCTATTTTTTAAAGTGAAATAGACACCTAAATCTATGCAGCACTGAAGCATATAAATAAGACTATAAACTCCCTGAAACTATCTTCATATGTATCTCATACACTGCTGTCAACATCTTTGGCTCTTGCTCTAAAACAAGCACAACTGATAACTACTATAGTAAATAGTGAAGTTTTCAGGACATGCTTTTGGGAGCATGTGAAAGCATGAAAGAGAACTATATCTGTTTGACTAAAGGTGAATCCAGGCTCCAGGCTTGGATTTACTCAAGGGACCAAAATTAATTCCATGCCCCCTGAAACCCTTTGCTGTCATGCCACATGTCTCAAGGCGCGTGGGACATTTCTTTCACACACAGACTCACAGGTTCCCCTACTCCTCCCTATGAGTCTACCCCAGACCCTAGAAATAGAACAATGGCCTAAAAATGTGCTTGGGAGGAGAAAATACCAACCACAAGCATCAAATAACCCTCTATTTTTAGATATAAATAGTGGAAGAAAGAAACATGTATACTTTCTAGAGCAAGAAATGGGTTTTCTTTTGCGTTTGAAATTAGATCAGAATTTTATAAATGCTACCAAAAATAAAAAATACTGCTACCTCATCTATTGCAGGTATCATTTCCCATTTTTAATGCAGACTATTTCTTCTTTATTGAATCTTGAGTAAAGATGACTGCTCTTATTTTCAATTATTTGTCACCATACACACAGAGGTGAAATAAATCCAGGTAAATCAGGTTCTGAGGAGAAGGATGAGGATGATCCCACTGACACAGCCTGTGCTATGAGAAAAGAAAACCTTGTCTTGTTCAGCTGAAACAAAAGCTCAGAGGGGATATGCATGTTGCCTATAAATACATCAAGGAATACAACAAATGAGCAAACACAGCTATTTAAGCTAAAGGACAACATTGGCACATGAACAAATGGATGTAAACTGGCCATGAATAAATTGAGGCTGAAAATGAGAAGACTGTTTCAAAGCAACAGAGAAGTGAGGCTCTTGAACAATTTCCCAGTGGGAGTAATGGTAGTAAATGACCTAATTTGCTCTAAGATGGATCAGCTAATTAGTTTATGAAAGGGTTTATCTGACAGAGGCTGACTATGGCAAGGGGGCTGGCTGCAGCCTCAGATGCCCTTTACAGCCCAACATTTCTAAGGAATCTAAGGTATTAATTCAGTTCCCCGTTGAATGGTATCTCATGATGTCTTCTAAATCCAAACTTTCTTTTTCCTGAGTGATTCCATTTTGCAGTGCCACTGTCTTGCACGTCACTTTCCAAACACCAAAACAATCTCTCTGTTTGCAGGAGTTATATTGTAAGACATGCACAGCAGAGCTCTTTAGGCAAAAGCAAAGTGGGTGGTGCTCAGATGCTCAGGGTATAAGAAATGGAGGTGAAGGATAAAGGTAAGCCAAGGCAAGAGCACGACTCTTAACATTTACTTCTTACTTCATATTTTATACACCAAGCACTGAGTGTTCTGATCACATTTAATCAAAATTGTGAAAGTGGTTCATAAATTTCTGAGTGAAGGAGATGGAAATAAGTGGCCCTCTGGAGGACAGAAGCTGTTCTTGATTACTGGTTTCTGGCTGTTCATCAGTTCCAGCTCCCTGAGAAGACAGGTCTCCTCCTGACTCTCATTTTGGTGACATTTTTTCTTGGTACCCAGTCACATTCCCTGGCTGCACAGGCCCTTGCTTTGATAAGTGCTGATGGCTTTGTGAGGGTGCCCATAGTAGACTACATGTATTCCATGAACTTCTCATCCTACCCATTAATAGAATTTTTTTAGTTGTTTGGGGTTTTTGGTTTTGGTGTTTGGTTCTTTTGTTGTTGTTCTTTCATTTTTTATTTTAAATAATCGCAACACACTTTGGTCACCTGAATAACTACTTTACAAAAACATCATCCTGTTGAACTGAAATGTCTCATTTCACAGACCACTTTCTAATGCAAAGCATTTTATGAGCCAGGCAGGTTTGGTGAGAAATTTTGAAGAAGACGACTCTGCTCTTTCATGTGCTTTGAAATGCCCAGCAGATTCCTTCCCTCAGCGTGCAGCCCCTCTCTGTCTCCAAGGTTTGATGGGAGGAAGATGGGGGATTTTGTGGTTTATTTTGTTTTGTGGAGTTTTTTTGTTGTTGTTTTTTTGAGAGTTTTTTGTGGGTTTTGCTTTATTTGGCTTTTCTTAGGGTTAGCTTTAGGGTTAGGGTTAGGGTCAGGGTTTAGGGTTAGGGTT